>RJWT010004252.1:0-34280 GCA_004365215.1 Cuniculus paca | reverse complement strand
CACTTCAGTAGAATGAACAGATCCCCTAGAATACACATGGAGGTGTGTCAGGAGATGCTCTTCACACCACGGAAGAGAGCTACAGTAATGGGCATCAGCTGTTGGGTGGCACTGAGAACTTGGCCATCATGGCTTGCAGAATTCTCCTCTAGAGGCTTCCCTATCCCGCCTTAAATTGTGCCCAGCGCAATGTGTGTCATCATAGAAGCATCTGAATTAAAAGTCTTTGCCAATGCTAACTTATCCTTGGCCCTTATAAACAATTTTAATAATATCAATTACATTAAATCAAGGGGCTTTATCACATGGGACTAGAGAGAACTTGCTACTCATAACTGTAAATTAATTGGGAATTGCTTCCCCAAAAGCAGCTGTGTTTGTAGCTATGGAACCCCTCCTCCCCTCTGCTGGCCTCCACTGCTGCGAGCGCCAGGAGCTGCAGAACATAATGCCCTCTAACTGTGCACACACACAAGGCAGTGGAGTCTGGGGGCTGGATGGGTTCCAGTTCTTCTGAACTATCCACAGCGAAGCCACAGCATTACATATGACAATGCTTCTCCACGTACAGCAGCCCAGCTGGCAGAGGGCCCTTTGCTGCTGACCTTTCGATGAACTTAATTACAATCAGCAAGAGAAAAATCCGAGGCCTTTCATACAACATAATGGAGTTTCTCTAATTTGTTTACCAGCACTGCCCAGCGAGGACCTTCTCCCCACAGACGGCTTTGCTTTGCAGAAATGAATCCAGGCAACCGCGTACAGAGAATGTTGCAGATTAGGATGTGAGGTGCAGACGTTACAAAGGAAGCAAAAGTCCTGGCACACAAGCCCCTTTTGCATTCTGCTTTAACTTTGGAGGGTATAGTACAACTAGATAGTATGAATTCATTCCACACCATGTCTGAAAATATTAAATGAGTGATGAAAATAAGCAACAAAAGTTTAGGCTTGGAAAGAACTTTGAGTGACTGGTAAGTAATTTTCAGACTCACTGAATCAACATTTCTTACCTCCTTGCGACATAAATTTTTTAACTTAAGGGAGAGGGTAGCATTTTTGTTTTGTTAACATCTATTAGCCTAACATCCACATGTTTTAGATACACTTTAATGAAGAAGACAATGATTGGAAATTCTAAGATACATAGACTGTATAGTTTTTGATCCTTTTTAAGATCAAGTCATACCCATTTACACACACACTATACTGGAGAACACTGCAGCTGCAAGTGCAGGATGAATCTAAACAAATTTCACACGTCTTCTGTTTTCTGTTTTTCTTTTGCAACTTGGCTAAAGAAAGGAGTCACATTATCACTATGAAGTTTACCTATTTAATGACGGATTAAAATAATTCAATGCGGAGATAAATGCTTCTCCAGGTACCAAAGGAAAGTATTGGAGGTTGCGAATTTTGCAAGCATAAATACCATGCCACTGACCTTCTGTGCTGTTGAATTCTTCCCCCTTGGAAGGATACTGTGGCTGCCTGTGCTCTAAGGAAGCACCATGTGAACTATTTGTCTTGAAGAGCATTTTCAAAAATAGAATATATTTTCAGTATCTGTAACACCAATAATGCTCTCATTTTCCCGCCTTTTTGGAAATGCAACAGTATGTTAAGGATTGAAATAATTCAGAAGAAAAGCACTGGATCAGGATTACTGTTCAAGGGGCAGAGACAGAATCTAAAAGCAGAACCTGTGTAAATGCAGCCTTGCTTTTGTGAGACAGCTGGGAATTTTCAGTGTTTGTTAGAGATCTCTGATTTCCCTAGCAAACTCAGCTCAAATGTCATGACCTCTTTTCTTCTGGAAACACTCTTCACAATGCTTCTAAGGGGAGCAGTCTGTGGGGGAGGCAGTGTGGGCCCCCAGGAGCCCTTCCTGTTCTGGTCGGAAGTGTCAGCCATCCCCTCCCCCAGGAAACCTCACCATTTATCAAATCAAACAGAGTTGTCTGTTCAGATTTCCCTTTATCCTCATAGGTAGTGAGCTCTCCAGAGGAGATGAAGGTCTCTCAAAAGCCTCTTTGTTATTCCCAATGCCCAACATAGAACAGGAAACACATACCCGTGTGATACCTTCATGCGTTAGATTGTAAAATGTAAAGAGAAAGACCTGAACTGAATTCCCCCAGGATAGTTGTAATGTACAACTGAGATTATATACACAGAAGTGTATATCTATGAATAATCATGCAAATGAGTTTTTATTGCAATCGTACTTGTGGGAAGAAAATGGGCCCAGGTGAAATTAAAAAGAAGATAAAATAATGTACACTGGACAAATTGTGGTGTTAACTCTATAAGTCCCGTGGAGGCCAAATTATAGGACCAAAACACCTGAGAGACCCCATCACAGCCTGATAAATCAGAGATCAAAAGAGAGAAGTGTGATTTTCAGTTTGTAAATGTGCAAAGGACAGTCTCTGAAGTTATGCAGATTTAGATCCGAATCCTGGATCATAGCTTTGTCAGTAGTCACTTAAACTCTGTGAGCCAGAATTTGTAGTATTAAGTAAAATAGCAGGAATCAATAAATCTTAGGTTATGTAGTTGGTAATGGAATAGCATTAATACAACCAATTACTCTCATGAGCAATAATGAAGGCAAAGTTAGTATTAGTAAGTATTAATAGTAAGAGAAGTGCTTATACTTTTAATAAAATGAGGTACAGTAAACACATAGCTGAATAGTGTGATACCATGAACTGAAGTGTATGATTGAGGATACTTGGAGTCCAGAGGAAACAGGAAGAATGAGCTCTAAGTTACTGAAGCAAGTTACAGCTGGGATCCTCACTGCGCCTCCTGTCAATCACAGAATGTACACTTGCTGCCTGCTTGGTGCTGTGTGATTCTTTTTCTACCCCGTTGGTCGCCAGTAGTGTTCCACCATTAATAAATTCGGATCCACCTCAGCCATGGACTTACTGTGCTTCCTGACAGGGAACACGAGAAATTCTGCAGGAGCGTTTTTGTCTCCCTGACTCAGACAGTGGTATTCTGGTGAGGGAAGAAAGGCCTGATCCCCAAGACTGGCCAAAGCAGCCCTTGTTTCTGAGCATGTGCTCTGTGAAGGCCAAGGTTTTACTTTAAGTGATTGAATGCTCTGCAGACAACATCTAGAACAGAATCTGACTCTCAATGCACACGTTTTTCATAAATTAATCAATGAGTAAATTATGAACACATACTCCACACTCTCTGCGAGGGTTCAAAAATTGCTAAGGAATGTGTACATGTGTCGCCAGAATAGGCTTCCATTTGTCAGCTCAGCTCTGATGCCTTCTCATTTTCATCTGCACACATTTGTATGACTTTCCAAAGAAGAATTTTGGTACGAACTTTCCTACTGCTATGTATTTAATAGCCCCTTCCAGTGTTCATCTACTCTAAGCCATATTTCAATATTCAAGGGAAGCTCCAAATTTTCCTATCTTTTCCTTGAATTCTCTAGCTTAAAAGCACTTTTAATGATTCTTAAAAAAACACTCATCACTTCCTTAATTAAAAAAAAAATCTCTGCTTAGGTGACTCTACCCACTATCATTGTGGATACTACTGTGATTGAAGTGTTGCCCGTGTCTCAATTTCTGTTCACAATCACTTCTTCTGTATGTCTTCCCTAGACCTTACAATTAAGAGATTTTTCCACGTGGTTTCTTCTGTACTTTTTCTCCCTCTTAAAGAATATGTCTTACTTTACTTACTGTTTGTTATAGTTGAGTGCCCTGCAGTTGACCGTGAGCACTGTAAACAGACAGGTGTGGCCTGAGTCACTCTGAATCTTCCTAATGTCCCACTCTGAGTATGAAGGAAAAGAAAATGTCAAATTTGTGATGAGTTCTTACATTTCATATATCAAAACTCTAGTTTCTTTCCTATTCCCTACCACAAAACACCCACTGACCATCCAGGTAAACTGGTTTTATCTGCTATTACAAATGTCCTGAATTGAAATGGATTAATCTACTTATCGAATTGAGGCTCTATTGTGTCCTCCTTTGAATCCATCAAGGACTCTGGCCTATTAGTCTCTGGGAAGACTTAAAGATTTGGTAAAGGTTTCGTGTCCTCGTTTGAATTTGCAAAAACCCATCCAATTCCAAGTGACTATACTGTGATCCTTGTTTCTGCCTCACAGTTGCCTTGACTCCATTTCTGAAATGGGAAATTCAACCAGTTGGGATATTGTCATGACTATTTGAGGCTTCTCTCTATGCCGGACTCTCCATTTCTAGAACAGGCTACCCTGAAGTCTCATGATTAACCCTTGACATTGGCATTCTCTCTCCTAGAGGATGAACACACAGGTGGTGACTGGCTTGGCACCGCTACAGACATCACTAATGAACACACTGTCACATGCTTGCCCTGTTGAGGTCATGGAGTCCTTTAAAGACTGTGGTTCAGTCTCACATTTGTACTTCCTTGGTCCAAGCCAGTTCACCTCTTACCAAATATCTGGTAAAATAGAATAGTCATGAAACGAGTCTTAAGAAACAGCATACAAATTCTCAGATTCTTCAGAATCCCTTTTGAAACTTTTTGATAATTTCTTGATAAGTGTCTTAGGAAGTAATCAGTGAGGTACAGCCACAAAAATCTACTGATTTCTCTCATTTTACATGTTAGAATAGACTATTTTGGATACTGAAAAAATTCAGGTACATATGCATATATTACTATTAATTTTATTTATTTATTACTTCTAATGGGTGTATCAGGTTACTTCTACCTGTGTTTAAACTGGTGATTTTGTTGCCAAACCCTAGAAACTTTTACTTTTAGGAGCCCAGGTTTGCAATAGAGAGGGAAGGGGCATTTCCGACAGTCTGGGAATTGGAGCATAGAAGAGGAGCACCTGCTAATAATTCTGTCTTTCAGAGAAGTGTGAAGTCTAGAAGAAATAAAAAGATCAAGGGTGGGCTGAATCTGAGAAGAGAACAGATGGACTGTTGTTATGCCTTCCAGAGATATGGGCAGAAAGAAATGCAAAACAGTCCCTGCTCTCTTTCCCCTCCAAACAGAGAACACGTACAGTAGACTCCGTGTGGCTCAGGCAGATGGGATGCTTAGGGAAAAAAGGTCTGGCAGCACCTTCCTCAGAAGAGGAAAAAACCCGTGAACCTGATTTCATCTGAAACCGGAGTCTGGCCTCTGCCCTGAATCTTGGCTTGCAGAAAGGAAAACTTGTCACGCAAAGGAAGCTAGAGACTGCAAGACTTATTCACAGCTTGTCTCATTCACAAAATTCACAAAATTACAGTGCTTCTGATTTGGAAAGACAGATTTGTTTGAACGCTTTATTATAGCCAAGGCTTTATCTTTATTATTTTTTTCTTTCTGGAAGTTTCTGTGACTCTGTATACCCCTATATCTAAAACCGATATCAAGACTAGAACTATCAGTATCATCCCTGCAAATTCTTGAGTAGAACCTGATCCTCTAGGTCAGAAACTCTGGGAGTCATCAGCCCAGTGATGATGCTTTAGAAAGCTCTCCTGGGCTGAAGGTTGAGAAACACCTAGGCCAAATGTAGAATGGGTGGGGCTCACCCACCCTGGATTGCTCCTGTAGTGGTGCTGTGACTGAGCAGAATACACACACTCAATAAAGCCTACTGTTCAGACTATGAAGAGGACAAAATGAAACAATGCACACCTAAATGCTTAAACAACAGAAAGTGCAAAGACTCTAGGCATCTATTTATGAGACAGAGAGAGAGAGAGACAAGAGCAGTCTCCCCTGCTTTGCTTTGCTTTGCTTTGCTTTTTCTTTCTTTCTTTTTTTTTTTTTTTTTTTTTAGAAAAGAAAAGCACTACACCATGCAATACTCCCTTGTGTTCCTCTATATTTCCCAGCTACCCTCACAGTTAGTGATTGAGATCTGGTAGGTGTTCCGGGAGATAGCCTATGAATGGAAGTGATAAATGTCTCTACCAGCCAGAAGCAATTTGAATCAGGATAATTAGAACCTCCAGTCAGTTAGAATCTCCATCGTTTTGTTCCTCTACCATGAAGCGTATTTCTATGCTATTTGACTCTGTAAGCCAGAAATAAATCTTTGTTGTGTTCAGTTGCTGAGATTTTAGGAATGATACGTTTTGGCAGTTGGCATAAATTAACTGGGTCAGAAATACAGATGAGAAAGCAATGAGAAAGAGAGTGAGCTTGACAAAGATGTCAGATGGAAGGAGAAGTTGATTTGAAGAAAGAGAATGACACTATGTCTTGGGGATAGGAAGCAGATATTGGGTCATTTCTTTATCTCCATAAATCCTGGAGGGAAGACAGACATCCTTAAAAGACTTAAATCCAAAAGCATGGTAGGCAGTTTTCTGGTGCATTACTGTCTGTGTAGTCAATGCTATGAACACCCTAATTCACTTAGATAGTCTCATTCCTTGGTTGTAGAATGAGAAGAGGGCAAGGAGCAATGGTATGTTTTGAAGCACATGTCTTTCATTCAGAAGTCCTATTATTGCACTTCTGATGCTTCACTGAAATCAACTTGCCCTTTCTATCACTTGTATGTGCATCTATTGTGAAGTTTGTCTTCTACCTGTAGTCAAACTTAAATTGTTCTTATTTTTAGGGACTACATGATGATATCATTAACTTTAGGAAACCTCTGGTTTTCTAATATTGGGTAAATTGTTCTTCTGATGTGATCCCTTATGGAAGATATTTAATGGGGTTCTAGTGAGGATGGCAAACCAAGAATTACAGTTCTCCATGCATTTATGAATAGAGAATTTAGGTCAGTTAAAAACGACATTCCTATTCAAAAATCTCGTGATTAACGCTTTTTATTACGACAACAAAGAATGTAGATAACACTGTCTTGGATATAGGAAGGAAAAAAAACCCCTTTCTAGCTTGAAGAATCCAAACTGCAGAGACTCTTTCCCTCTGAATTAAAGAAATATAATTTCAATTTCATTTTTGTATTAAAATATACAGGGAGCCCGGAAAACTTCAGAAGATGTAATGGCTGATAACTGTTTCCCGAGATTCAGAGTGGGATGATGTGAATTAAGAGGACCTAGCTGACTTTGGTCAATCTCAGGTATGAGAAATGAGAAACTGCCTTCAGAGAGTGTTCAACATAAAGCCCAACATAAGGAACCCTTTACGGAGTTAAGGTCAGTAATAGTGGAAAGCACCTTAAATCTTAGGACTCCTGGGTAGTAAGCACATGATAAATAGCTTTAATCTTGGGAATCCACTTTGATTGTAGAAGGCTGAGAATGTGAGCTCATGCTTCTGCAACAAAAGACCACAGCATCTGAGCCTGAGAGCATCTCTGAAGTACTGTACAGAGTCCTCACAGTCTGTGTTGGCTTAGTGTCAAAAGTCACAAACATTGTTAAGAAACAATGTTTGCAATAAATTAGCTATGATCAACAATGTAGTTTGTTTTATTTTCAACAAAGGGGTGGCAGCAATTTGGAGCTGATAAGCATTTGCAGAGAAATAGTAGATATTTGACAAATAAGACATTGGATTTATAACTTACAAATGAGTTAGTAAATGATTGTATACATATACATATGCATATACACATACATTTAGATTCATGGATACAAACACATTTAAATGGGTTATGCACACATTCATGCCAGAATTTGTGGAGCATAATCATAGACACCTATTAAAATATTTATCATTCTCAGTTGTCATTTGTTTTATTTATTTAACTGTTTAGAAATTGAGGTTTTCGGTACGGAGAGGTAATTACCTCCTTAAATCATGGCTTACAAATCCCCAGCCCTATTCTAACTTTTCCTCAACTAAGGTTGGTATTCTTTCACAAGTTTATCTTTGGCCCTCATTATACTTTGAAGAATATATATATATATATATATATATATATACATATTTGTGCTATGGTTCTGTACGTACATGTATTTTAATTACTTAATATTTTATATGAAATGCTATGTTTGAGGTATTAAATATATTTTTCTCTATGTATGTAAATAAGAAAAAAGGTTTTTGTTTTTTTACATCCTTATCTACACTTGGGATGGAACTGTTCAGCTTTGAAAAAATGATAAATGTGAAGTTGATTATTATACCTTTCACTGTTCTTTCCTTTTTACATCTTAATCACATGTTTAACATGGTCACTTTTGTCCCTTTCCCCTTTCATAAATTAGTGTTCATTACAGATTCTTTATTAGTTCCTGAGACCAAAACCTTTGTTTTATTTCTTACAGTATAATATACTTTATTACTTTTACCAGTTTCTCAACAATTCTAAAACTTTAAACTTGTTAATTCCATTAATCCATTCCTGCTAACTTTTATGCTGATATTATCACATGTTTAACTTTCATATGTTTAAATACACTATAATTTTGGTCTAATTTTTATTTATATTTACCTGTGTAAGTCTCTCTCTATTTCTCTCTACAGCCTTCATTATTGTATGTCTAGGATAATTTTACTATTTCATGAAACAATTTTATAAAATATGCCTTAATGCTAATGTCTTAGTTCTTTTCTGGGTATATATCTGATTAGCACAGACTGGTTAACACATATATAAAAGATGAGGGTTTATTGAGATCATGGTTCCAGTACTGGGAAATAAAGTGTGAGGGGCCACAACTGGTGAAGGCATTTTTGCTGGTAAGGACTCCTCAGAGTTCCAAGGCAGCATGGCTTTACATGGTAAGACGGGTGCATACAAGAGATAGAACCACCAAAGGGGTTTTCATAATAGGTACATTCTTAGGATGACCTTTTAACCAATGAATTCATTGACGCATGAATGAATTAATCTATTATTGAAGGCATAGCTTTTAGGATGTAATCACTTCCTAAGGGTTGTACCTCTGAACACCTCACAATGAAGATTAAATCTCAACATGCATTCTGTGGAGGGCCCTCAAATCAGAGCACTAGCAATGCTGACAATAAATTTTCTTAGTCTTCATCTCTTAGAAAATGTGTTTATTTCTACTTATATTTTTAAATTTATTTGACCTAGCTATGGAATTTTAGATTAGCAACCATCTTCCTTAAGGAAAAAAAAGAAAAAAAAGATTTGTTCAGATGTAATCCGCAAATCTTACTGTTATAAATCTGAAGGTAATTTATTTTACAAATGTTATTGTTTTGGGACTCCTGCCCCCTTTTTTCTGCAGATATTAGTATTTACAATGTGCCCTTACTTGTATTTTTTTTTTTTTTGCAGCACCAGGGATTGAACTCAAAGCCTCGTGCTTGCCAGGCAGGCGCTTAGGCCACTGAGCTAAATCCCCAGCCTTTTCTGCATATATTAAAGATTTTAGTTCATTTGCATATTGATGCGATTTTCTTTGCATTTATTCTGCTTTGTGTTTTCAAAACATTATGAAACTTCATAAAATTGTAGATTGATTCCTTTATTAATTCTCCAACCAACATTTTTCCAAGGATTGTCTTTTTCTAACCTCTCTTGTCTCTTTCTGTAATTCCAATTTGTGACTCTCAAGGTTTTATATATTTTTCTTTTTTGCCTTCCCTGCTTCATTCTGAATTTTTTTTTTCTACCGGGGATCTAAGTCATGACCTCATGCTTGTCAGGCAGGCATTTAAGCCTCTGAACTAAATCCCTGGCCCCCATTCAGAATTATTTTTAGTGAGTTAATTTCCACATCACTAATCCTCTCTCTTTTTGTATCTAAATTACTAACAAATCAATGTACTGAGTTCTTAGTTTTGCTTACAGTGTTTTTCAGTTTTCTAATTTTCACTGGATCATTTTATTTAATTCTTCCATTAGATTTAATCGGTGATATAACATCGTGCTTTTCAATTAATTTACTTTACCAGACAGTGACTATATTACACTTAATTACACAGTCTACATCTGTTAAATATTATGTTGGCATAATTTTTGGTCTGTTTCCACTGATTTCTTTATACTATTGTTTTTGGCCGTTTGGTTCTGTCCTGTAACATGCCCAGTCATTTTGATTGAATGCTGAATTTGTAAAAAGTCAAAATCACTCTTGATGATCTGGATGCCATTAACTTCTGTGAGAAGAGGCTCACTTCTTTTCTATTAGGCAGTCACAGCAAAAGCCTTTCAGATAAACTCATAAAGAGTGAGCTGATCTGAAGCTGGCTCCACTTCTGCTTCATTGCCTCTTCTGAGAGCATATCCTCACAGGAACTGCAGCTATGGTTTTCTAGCCTGGATTGGGACCTCTTCCCCTATCGGGTCCTGAAATTTAGTCTTCATTTTCGTAGCTCCAAAGATGGCCAATATTCAGTTTTGCCATTCAGGAGATTTTTTTTCTTTGTATATTAGTCTCTTGAAGTATGCAACTTAAGAATTTGGAAAATACTTAGGAGTAGGATGTAACAATATCCCTGAATTTCTCTTCAAGGTACTCATACCTCAAGTATCTGGGTTTTTATTTCCATTAGTATGCTCACTTTGACTTTTTTTATTAATTCTTTGAAAATTTCATTTCTATGCTGGTTTTCTCTGTTTGTTTGTTTGTATCAATGTAGCATGTCTCCTTCTTGAGCCCTTTCAGATTCTCATCCTCTTGCCTAAGGTGCAGACCCCACACAGCTTCCAGGTTAGAAGGCAGCAATAGAATGTTTGCTCACTTTTAGAATGTGTCCTCTATTGGATCCTGCTTCCTTCCATCTTGGCTGCCTTGGAAGCACTGTAATGCTTTCAAACAAATTTATTTTTTTATTTTATCTATATTTTCTACTTGTTCTTGATGACAGCCTTTGTCAGCTACAGACTATCTTTCTCTTAACTTACCTGGAGAAATTTTCCTTTCCTTGAAGTTTTGCAATCCTCTGTTTAGCAGTGAGTTTGGACATCAAGTTATATATGCCTGTGATGGTCAGGTAGTATCACAATACATACAATAGATGTTCTTAGAGTTTCAATTGTTACATTATCTTCTATAATTATTAATTTTCAGAATTCTTCTTCTGTAGTTTAGATGTTCAGTAAGAATTTCAGATTTAATCTTAAACCATGCTTCTCTGTCTGCCTCATTCCAATGAACAGAAATTATTTTTATTTCTACAGGGGAACTCTACTCTTTTCTGCATGTTTTTCTGATTTTTTTATTAAATAAATTCTGTGCTACTCTAAGGTCCTCCTTTGTTGTCCCCTTAGGTAACCGCCTATGTTCTTTTTTAATTTCACTATTACACCTTTTCTGTTTAGCAAGGATTTAGGCCATAAGAAGTAGTTGCAAAAACTGTTAGGCTTATATCTTGGATTCTATGCCAAATTCTTACAAAAGGAACTAGGTTTTTATGGATACATGGTTGGTTTTATGCCTGAGATGAGAAATACACACAATGAGCTTACAGTGTCTTATAGTGCCAGAAAATAAAAGTGTTTAAAAAATAAAAATCATGAAAGTGTGTCAAATAGACACAAGCTGAAAAACTTTCCAATGTCCAGAGCTTGAGAAGTTTGAGCAAAAATTAAAACAATATTAGATTATAACCCAAAGTAAAAAATAATTATTCATTATTTTATAGCCGTTATAAAATTTTGGATAATTAAGCGGGGTGAATAGACAAGTCTTGGATGCAGGATCAAGCCTGGTAATCAATACACATAATGTACAATGAGGAAGAATATGACAACTCAATCCTTAAATGCAGCTTTCACACAGTAAAGTGTACGGTATGGAAAGTGGAGTTGGGGTAGACTTTATCATGAAGAAAAATGATAAATGCTACCTCTGCCAGATAAAGATTAACATCAACAATGATAAGTCATACTTAGATCATGAACCATAATATGGTAACCATCTTCACATTTTTGCTCTTTCTTTGAAAAATATTACCCCAGTGCTATCATGGGAACATTAGAAAAAATCCAGTTGAGTGGGCCAGGGATATAACTCCATGGCACAGCGTCTGCCTAGCAAGCGCAAAGTCCTGAGTTTGATTCCTACTACCAAAATAAATAAATAAATATATAATCCAATTGCAGAACATTGCACAAGACATATGAGCAGCACTCCTGAAACTGTCAAGATCTTCAAAGTTAAAGAAAACCTAAAATTCTGAGAAACTGTCAAAACTACCTAGAGATATATAATATGAGAGAGCTAATAATGTGATATCCTATGGCATCTCAGATGAGCTCTTAAACTAAAAAGAGATATTACTTAACAGTAATATCTTAAGACTGGTTTATTAATTGTGATAAAGGTACTATGCTTCTTTGAGATGTTTATAATAGGAGAACCTAAGTATGTGTTGTAAGAGAGATTTCCGTAACATCTTCACAATGTTTCTATAAATTCACAATTTCAACAATTAAAAGTGCATTGAAAAATAAAACAAAACTCTGGTTCTGGGAATCAGACTACCTGTATTTGATTCCTGAACTTTGTCATTTGTTATATATTTCACTTTTATTAGGTTACAAGACTTTAAGTAAAAGGTAAGGTTAACGATAGTATATATTAACTTCAGGAATATGAGTTGCTTAAATAGAAAATCTTCCAAATTTTAAGCAGCTTAAAATTCTCTATTTTTCTTCTCTCTCTCTCCCCACTCTTTGAAGTGTCTCACTCACTTGCTTAAATGCAACCACTCCTGTTAGTAACATTCCCCAAAATCACATGTCATTCAGTAAATGAGGTTGCTTCATTTGTAGCACCACTGTCTCCAAGTTGTGTCTCCCAAAAGAAGAATGAATGACATAGAGTAGGTGCTAAAACTCTCTGTGTGCATTGAGAATGACCTTTACACTAAAGGTGTGAGATGTTTCAGAAAGAAACTCCACAGAGCTCATTTCTCATGTTTATCTGTTGTACATGGTTTTGCATGCAAGTTTCTTGCTCAACCATTGTTTCCTATGAGCCTATCATTAGTGTTTGTGATAGATTCTGCTATCCTTGGATTCCATGTAGCTTTTGTATCCAATTTTCAGGTCAAATGAGTTCAAAAGCTCAGGTAGAGGATAGTGATTTTGATCTATACATAGGCTTTTTTGTTATAATTTAAAAAGTATCACTAACATTCAGTCAACTGGCCAGTGCAAATACAAGCAAGCCAGGAATTTTCTGTATCCAAGAGGGAATTAACTAAATCACATTTGCCTTCTCATCTGCAACAACCAAGTAATTTAGGTAAAATACACAAAGCAATAGTTTTTAAGAGCATGAATATTAGAAAATTATGGACAGCAATCCATGCAAGATGGGAACCAGACTAGTAACTGTTTCAAATGTCACAGTTTATTGCCTTGAGGGAGCTTGCAGGCCACATTGCAGGAGACAGAATCCATGCAGAACATGGTGGATCCCCTGAGGTGAAAGAGCTATGAGTCTGTATATACCATGACAAGTGAAGTTCATAGGATGAAGGACTAAAGAGAAGAGAGTTTCTCAGAAAGAAACTCCCTTTGAGCATCTGGCAGATTGGTGATTGGTGCATTCATGGAAGAATACTAACGAATGCTATGAAAAAGAAGACATAAGGAGATGGCAGAAAGCAGGGGTTCCTGCGTCTCACACAGGGAAGGGAAGAGTGTCTGTTCTCAGTAGTGATTTCAGAAAGAGTAGATTTCTTAGAGGGGTCTTGCATAGGTAGTACAGAAGAATTAGCCCTCGAATGACTAACAAATCTTGAAAGCTAGAAGCACAGCAAAAGAATTGTTTTCTAAGCAATTTAGTTATATGCTAAAATAAAGTACAGGAATATTTACAGAAATAGAATCATCTGTGGCACCAGACGATATGGAACCACCGCATCTGGCACTCAAACTTTAGCAAATATGTAAAAGGGAAAACCGCAACTCTCAGTGAGGAGAACAATCAGTCAAATAAAACAGAAGCAACAGTGATTCCTACAATGGCTGGAATGTCTCTCAGTGGGACAGCACTTGCCTGGCATGCTTAAGGTCAGAGGTATAATCCCAGTGTGTGTTTGAGCACAGGCACACACAAATGCACACACATGCACACACACACACACACGCACACACACACACTCACACACACAAAGTGGTACCAATATTTTACTACGTGAATAAGAAGTTTAGAATAGTCCTTGTAACTATATTTCAGATGTCTGGAAACATAAATACACAGAAAGAGGAATATATAAAAAATTATACTTCTAGTATGAAAATTGCAATGTTAGAGATGGAAAGTACAGATTGAATTAAAGATAGATAACATTGCTGAAAAATAAAATTGAACACATAATAATGTGAATTATCCAAAGACAAATAAAATTAATTTGAAAAATATAAAGGGCACGAATAAGCCATGACACAGCTCTAAGTGGGTATATATGTATACAAAATAATTGCACATAATTATTGTCTGTGAAGAACAGGGACTGAAAAATTGTATAAATATTGGCTCAAACTTCATACATTTGATGGAAACTAAATCAACAGATCCAAGAAGATCAGTGAACTTCAAGGACAAATATTACAAAGAAAACTGCACACAAATATAACATAATGGAATCACAAAACAAGAATGATACAGACTCAGTTTTAAAGGCATGCAGAAAAATGAGAGAGGCAGCATGTTACATACATGAGAATAAAGATTAGGATGACAATATATTTCTCATTAGAATAAAATGAAGTGAGATAACAGTACAGAAAAATCTTTTTATTTTTAAATTAAGTTTATTGGTACAATTTAGATATACATAATGACCACTTTCATTATAGGGAACTTGTACCTGTACATGATATATCTTAGTTCTTTTTTTCCTCTCCTTTCAACCTCTCTTCCTCTCCTCATTTACAAAGTTTTGTTTTCCTTTTACCCTTTTTTTTTTTTGCATTTTTTTCCTTTTCCCTTCCTTCTCCTGCCCTCATTCCCTTTCCCTTTGAACAGCTTCTTCCTATTTCACAGTATCTATTATATATTTTGGTTCTTATTTAAACTTTCAGTTTCTCACACCAAAGAAACAATGCAATATTTATATACATGTATCAGTATTCACTGTAGTTACATTTCTAAAAGTATTTTTCAGAAATAAACTTGAAATAAAGACTGTTTATAAATAAAATGAAGAAAAATTCATCATCAGTAGACATGGAGAAGAAAGGTTAAGGATAACTCCACAAGTGCAAGAAAGTGACATCAAACGGAAATACGGATTTTTAGCAAGGAAGAAAAGTTGTTGGATAAGGACTTGATAAAGAGTGTGTATCTGTGTGTGCATGTATGTGTGTATTACTCTTCTGGAAAAGTAATAACACTGTTGGGTGGATTTATAGCATGTGAATATGTAAGAAAATGTGGCAACGCTAGCATAAAGCCTAGGAAGGGATAAAAATGAAACTCTAGTGCTGTATATTCTTTTTTGTAAAGTAGCCCATCAGTAAAATGTAAACTGTAGTACATTAATGATCTATACCTTAAACTCTGAATCAACCACTAAAATAGCAAAACTAATCATAACTGACAAATCAGAAAAAGATACTGAATGGAATCATAAAAATATATTAATATAAAAGAAGGTTTAACAGAAAAAGATGGAGAAAGATGACAGGGCAAGTTGAAAACGAAAGCAAGGTGACAGACTTAAACCTAACTGTATCAATTATCACATGACATGTAAGTGATCTAAAACACCCCAAGGAATGTCAGAAAAAAATGTCATTTTAAATTAAAACAATATGAAGCTCATGTACTTCATACAAATAAAATATTTTAAATATATAGACACAAAAAGGCAAAAGAGAAAGGATATAAAAATATACTTTGTCAACAGCAGCCACAGAAAGGTGAAGTGATTCTATGAATATCTGAAGAAGGAGAACTAAGGGTAAACTATATCATCTGGAGTAAAGATTGTTTCCTGCCGATAAAGGAGTTAGATCACACAAAGGACACAGAATTCTTAAGAGCTTCAGTGCCTAGAAACAGTGCAAAATTCATGAAGCTAAAAATGATAAAACTGTAAGGAGAAAGAGACAACAACAAATTATAGATGGATGTAATGTTCCTCTTTCCTTATTGGTAGAACAAGAAGACACAAAATCAAGGATACACAAGATTTGAATAACACTATGAACTGGCTTATGTATTGACATTTTTGGAACACTCCATCAACAACAGAATATGCCTTCTTCTCAGGGGCACATGAAACATTTAACCAAAATAAACCATTTTCTAGATCATAAAAATGCCTCAATAAAATTAAAAGAATTCAAGTCACACATCATATGTTCTCACACCTCGATGAAATTAGATTAGAAACCAATAACAGAAAGCTTTCTGGAGAATCCCCAGTTATTTTAAAACCATATAAAGTACTTATAAATAATCTAAGAGCCAAAGAAGGGGCAAGAATTTAGAACATCTTTTGAACACAATGGAAGATGAAAACACAGCATATCAAGAATTGCGAGATGCTACTGAAGGAATTCAGAAGCTACAGCCCAAAATGCCTACCTGAGAAGGAAAGAAGTATCCTGTATCAGTGGCTTTAACTTCTCCCAATGACCTTGCTAAAGAAAGGAGACAAAAATAAACTTAAGGGAAGAGAATAAAAGAAATTACAAATATCAGTGCTGAATTCAATGAAAAATAGGAGATAAATTGAGAAAAATGGAAAAATATCAAAGACATATTCTTAAAGGTCAATAAATAGATGAAACTCTAGACAAGCAAATTAGAAAAAAAGAAAGTGAAACACCAATGCTAGAATGTCAGAGTTGATGTTAGTATATATGTATTACAGGTACTGTAAGGACAGCATGGGAATATGTAAGCAAATATAAACTGATAATTTGACAACTTAAATGTTATGAACACTTGGGAACTATGGCTCATGCCTGTAATCCCAGTTACCTGGGAGGCTGAGGCAGGAGGATGGCAAATTTGAGGCCAGTCCAGGAAACTTAGCAAGATCCTGTCTCAAAATAAATTTTAAAAAGTCTAACCTTTTGGATCAGTGACACAGTGCTTATCTACCATGCATAAAGCTCAGAGTTCAATCCTCAGTATGAAAAAATAAAAAGATATAAACAAATCTCTTAAAAGACACAAAGCATTAAATCTCATTCCAGGATAAAATAGGTAATCTGAATAGACTTGTATCTATTAAATAAATTGAATTTATATTTAAAACTTACCTGCAATAAAAGTTATAGGCACAGATGTTTTACTTATGAATTCTAACAAATAATTAAGGAAGAAATGAAATCAAATTTAAGCAAAGTAATATAGATAGAGAGATGAGAATACTCATTTTATAAGACCCAAATTAACTTTGATATCAAAACAAAATAAAAACATAAAAAACAACAAAAGCACTTGGGAATAATAGTGACCATGTATATAGATAAAAAGTTTCTCAAATCGTGTATGACAACTTATAGAAAAAAGACAACAGATCATGATCATTTTTAAGATTCATCTCAGGAAAGTAATAGTGGTTTAGCACTTGAAGATCCATCAATGTAGTTCAATATAATGACAAGCTAAAAACGAAACATGACTACCTCAAATAGATGCAGAAAAGCATTTAATAAAACACATTTGTTCCCATTTTTAAAAATCTTAGCAAATTAAGAACAGTAGGAAAATTTCTCTACTCAATAAACATGATTTATGAATAACCTATGGACAAATTCTTACTCAATGGTAACATAATGCTTCCCTCAAACTTCAAGAAAGAAAAGATGTTTTTCTATGACTTCTAGCATCTATTCCACTAGCCACTCAAACAGTGAAAGAAGATGAAATAAAAGTTTTTCATTTGGAAAAGACAGAATCAAACTGTCTTCATTCATAGACAAAATCATCATCTGCAAAAAATTCAGTTATACACAAAAACTTACTAGAACTTCTTAATATGTAGTTTTAGCAAGTTTGCAAGATGTACAAATAGTATGCAATGACTGAAAGTTAAAAGGTATCAATAAATGGCAAAGATGAAATATATGATGATAATGCTCATAGAATATGTGACTTTTACATGAAAACTATAAAAATTGTTAAAAAATTAAAGAATGTCTAAATAAGTGGAGAGATAACATGTTCAAGAAATGAAAGACACATAGTGTTAAAAGGTTAATTCCTCCCAATTTGATGCATAAATTCAATGAAACTATATCATAATCCCAGCACACTTTTGTAGATAATGATAAGCCGATTATAAAGTACATATGGAAATGTAAAAAGCTTAGAATATCCAAAACAACTTTGATGAAGTTCAAAGTCAGAATTCAAGTCTTACTCTAAAGACAGCATTGGCATAAAGATAGACAAATAAATCAACAAAATATAATAGTGAATTCAGAAGTAGATCTACACAGATGAAAAACTAACTCTTTTTAGAAAAATACAAAACCGTTTTAGCGGAGAAAGAAGGATCTTTTCAACATGTGGTATTGGAACAACTCGAATGAAATCAGACTCAAATGTTAAAATCAAAATTTAAAACTTTTACCCTTTGTAAAATATTCTTGGATGCATAAAAAGGTATAACACAGTTCAAAAGGGTAAATATACAATTTAAACTGGTGACAGAAGACCCATGGATAAATTTCAAAAATAACAAGAAACCACTTTAATTTAAAAAGAGCAAAATTATTTGAACAGGAATTTCCCAAAGAAGATATGCAAGTGGCAAATAAACATATTCAACTGTGGTGAAAGCTTCAGTCATGAAGGAAATGTAACCTAAAACCACAGCAATCACAATGAAAAATACCACCATCGTTCTGTTTAGAATAGCTGAATTTGTTAAGCTACTGACCATACTAAGGATGTACTAGTCAGGGTCTCTATTATGTGATTTGAGCCTTCATAAGTGGTGGCAGGAGTACAAAGTGATGGTATTCTTTGAAAAAGTGTTGGGCTGTTTCTTACTGCTGTGAACTGAACATGTGTCACATGTTGAAAACTAATTCCCAGTGTAATGGAATTTGGAAGTGATACCCGTGGGAAGTAATTCCATTTTGAGGGTGAGCCCTCATCATTAGGATTAGAGTCCTAAAGGAAGAGAAAGCTCGCTTCTTGATACTAGTGCTCTGCCACAGGGCACTATGGCCGCCTGCAAACTAGGAAGTGTACGCTCACCAGATGCAGGACCTGCCCACACCCTGTTGAGACTTCCTAAACTCTAATTCCATGAGAAATACCCAAAGGTATTATATTCACTAGAGCAGCTCAAAGACACATACAAAGTGAATTATTTAACTATTAGGATCCAACAGTTCTGTGACCAGGTAAGCATTCAAGGAAAAAAAATACATATATTACCTCATAAAAGGACTTCTTCATAGTTACTAACCTGCCCACAAACCTCTAACCATAATTACTTATATAATTGGATGCTATAATTAGATAATCTATGATTATAGTATTCCATACAAAAGAGGTTAGAAGTATGTTTTCTCTCCCTCAGTAAGGGCCTAAATTTCAAAATCTCCTTGGATGAACAGGTAATTAAAATAGTATCCACCGCTCTGGAATTCTGTGGTTCTGAATACCTGTTACTCTTGGTGTGAGATCAAAAGTGGTAACGAGAGCAGGAGTTTACATGAGACTCTGGAGAAGATAATGGGACACTTTAGATAAAGACAGAGTTATCAGAAACAGCCTTTCCTCACTTGACTGATTTAGGGCAGGGCCACTGGTATTTAGCCCCAGAATGTTGGCAGAAGTACAAATATTGTACATCTGCATATTATTTACTACAGTGGGAACTTACTGACACTGTAAAGAGTAACACTACAGAAGGTTTTATTTACTTCTGCTATGAATCTAAGATCATCGGGAAAAAAGCCAACAGGAAGATAACATTTCCAAATCTGACTTCTCATTATTCACTAGAAGAAAAACATCATTTTTCACATCTGGGGAGGAAACTCTATCATTTTCCCAAAATAAAACAGTAATGCTGTGACTAGTAAGACTCAAATGATGAAATATTTGATAAGTTCATATAAGCCCAACATAAGCAAATAGTTTGGTGTAGACACTAAAAGTGCTTGTAAGCAGATGTTTTATTTAACCAAGAATAGTGACCATATGACCATGGGACTTAGCAGGCCCATTGTATTTGAAACTGTCTAGATTATAGTTGTATTGGGCTTACGTCCAGCAAATTCTATTACAATGAGGCGTTGAGTCTATTCATGTTGATTTGTAGGTTGAAAGGATGGGAACTGTGCAGCTCAGACTAGGAGCTGGTCATTCTGGATTCTGTTGTCCTTTCTGGAAATTCTGGCATTCCTGTGTGGAAGGGCCTTGGCAGCATTTCTCCGTCCTGTTGGAGGAGCTGATGATGAAAGGATTTGTCTTCAAGTTCTGTTACCATGGGAAAATGTATGGCTCTATTTATCATGTGTATTTATTTGGAGGAATTTTAGAAACAGTATGAAGTTACAAAAGAAATTTGCCTTTCAACAGATCCATTTCTAGTACAACTGGTACTGTTTAGTAGATCCCCCAATCCCCAAAGCCTCATGCAGGCTTTTCCGAGGTGGCTGAATCTGTAGTGTGTGATGTTGGGATTAAAGGTATCATTCTGGGGTTGATTCTTGGTGCCATGCTAGAATTAAGGGTGTCACATCTTGGGTGTGAGTGCCACCCACCATGAGGGAGAGTAGCCTGGATAAGATATAATGCCCAGAAAGAGGGCTGCTGTGGTTGCTGTTGATCACTTGCTGCTTCATTACTTTGCTGCTTGTTGCCTACTGCCTTCTGCCCACCATGAACCATTTCTCTTTTGCCCCCCTGTCATGCCACCCTGCCTTGGAGCCAGCCAACTATGAACTGAAACCTCTACAAACTGGGAGCTACAGTAAACCTGTACACCTTTAACTTTAGATGTTGAGTATTTTGTCTCAGCCATGAGGAAAGTAACACAATGTTTCAGAGTTTGTTTCCCATTGTGTGGTTTAGTGATATTAATATATGTACCACAGATCTCATTATTTTTTTTGTACCAGGAATCAAAATCAGCACCTTGTGCTTACCAGACAGGCACTGTACCACTGAACTATAGTCCTGGTCCCAGATCTTATATTTTAGTAATTTAATAACCTCAATACAAGTAAAATAAAGTTCTGTTATTATTTCTTTACCATTCTTAGACTTTTATGGTGTATCTCCTGCAATGAAGGATAATGAAGTAACTGAGGGAGATTAGCTTGGTGAAGAGACTATACTTTCACTGTTTAATGAAGTTGCAACCTAGACTTACATTTCCCCAAATTGTAGAATAGTTAACAGGAAGCATATTTGAACTCAATTGAAAAAGAATTTAGATAGCTAGGATGACTAATGCAAGTCAATCCCTAGCCTTAGACACCAGAGTGAGTATAGGCAGCACTCATTCATGGAGGTCAGGGAAAGAATTCATCTCCCACCTGGCAGAGTAAAGTTAATGACAGCGAACCATTTACAGTTAGGCTCCCCTGACCTAACAGAGTCTAATGAAAGCAACTCAATTCTCTAAATAATATTTTATAAATTTAAGAAACAGAAATATCTCTTAAATTTCTAGATGAGGTAGGAGGAGTTTTAAAAATATTATTTTTTGCAAAATAATACAAATAGCTATTATTAAGTAGGAACAAACATTTAATTACACCAACTGGGCACACAGGGAAAAAGTCTGATTTCCTGCTAAGTCTGCTCCTGGGAAGAATGTCCAGGATTTTCAAATCAAGGGAAAAGCCTTTAGAGTAGGCCCTTCCAGGTAAGGAGAGCTGGTGGTAATGAGGGGGTCAGACCTGTCAATGGAAGTGGTAGGAAGTGATGAGCGTGGCCCAATGACTTCTGTAGGGGCTGGATAAAAAGGTGTGCAATTTTGAGTGTCAGGAGCTGGTGACTTTTATGAGTCATGGGTGCCAATGTGTTGGGAGTTCTCTAGGAGTGTGGATCCTCCTGGTTCTACCCCCGGGAAGAGGAGGGGAGGGAGGAAGCCTGGAACCATCACATCCCCACTGTGAGGCAGCAGACAAGAAAGCCCATGGGAGCAGTCTCTGTTCAGAGGCCTGGGCTGGGACGCAGAGGTCCCAGCTAGTCCATTTCTGGTCATCTGCTCTTGGGATCCAGGACCTCAGGCAAGAACAGTGTGTTCACCTTCTGCCTTCCTGGGATGCACTGACCCAAGGCTTCCAGCAGGGATTCCTTATCTTGGAGCTCAGGGCGCTGCCCAGGAAAGAACAGGGGGAACCTGTAGTCTTTCAGGGTGCTCAGGGAGGTGGATCCTAGCTTTGACTAGGTTGTAGATGCAACTGGAATTCTGGGAACTGCACAGACTGTGATTCCTGTCGCAGCAGAGATGCATCCTGAGGAGGATGAAGGAGGGAATATTCTCCAGGCCTGGGGAGCTGTCTAGCTGTTGACTCTGGGCTGCAGAGTACTCCAGCTGTGGAGGACAGGTCTGGGTCTCAGAGATGTCCATCGCAGGACAGGGAGCTGCAGCAAGGTCTGGAGCTGTCCAGGCACCTGCTCAGGTGAGGGCCCATGAGAGCACTGCAGAGGGCCGGGTGCCCTTCTGCTGGGAATCTCGTTCACAATGAACAAGGACAAGGACACGGCCAGACACAAAGAGCACAGAGGAAGTTCTGACACGGGGTTTGAGTGAGGGCAGGCTTTGGGAACAGTCAGTTTGGGGACATGAGCAAAGTGCATGGGGCACCCCAGACCTTGGTCTTTGGGTGTCCTGCTCAGGCTTGACCTGCTCAGGCTTGACCTTATATCTACAGGGATATAAGGACATTACCACACTGTCCGGAGAGAAAGAGAAACTCCTGCCTGCCTTCTCTAACCATTGCTGCTTGGATACACTTGACTTTGCTACAAGAGGCTTAGCAATTGCTTCTACCCGTGTACCTGATCCATGACTACCACCCTGCTGCACTTAGGGTGCCAGAGACACTTGGGACAGCAGCAGACCCCAGGCAGATCTGGGAAGCAGGAAGGACATCTTTAAGCATTTATGATAGAAAAACAACATGTAAAGTCCAATGCAAAACACTCCAGGATGGTGGTGTCTGTGAAAAGATGTAAGTCCGCACTCTGTGCTTCCTCCGCTGTCTCTGCGACAGCGGTGTCTGGAGGAGTGTAAGGACACACACTTTTGGTGAGTGGAACGAGAGGAAACCCAAGACCCAGAACAACAGCTGGGCTCCAGGCACCTGGCTACACACACCTCTGGAGGGCAGAGTAATGTGAGACCAGCAACGTGGAGGCATCTGAAGCAGCAGCCAAGAGCCAGCAGTTGGACTCTGGAAACTCCAGCCACAGAAGACCAGTCCCAGCCCCCACATCAGCTCCATGTCCAGCACATTTCTGGGCTCTAACATGGACACTATCACAGAACTGTTAAAAACAGAGGTATTTTACTACTTTTATTCTGCTCCATTTGTCTGATTGGCTATCCGTTTCCTGTCTGGTTGGATGTTGTTTTGTTTGGTTTGGTTTGGTTTTGTATACTGTGGTTATTTTTGTATTCGAGCTTTTTTTTCTTTTCTCTCCTCTCTTTCTCTGGTCCCCTATTTCTTTCTTCTTTTCTTTTTCATTCTCTCTTTCTTGCTTCTTTTTGTCACAGTTTAGATTTCTTACTTTTTTTTCATTTTCTTCAATTGATCCTTTCTCTCTTTCCTCAGCTACTTCTTGAATTTAAACTTTCAAGTGAGTTATCATTGTCTCTGCCCTTTCTGATTACTCCTTTGCATTCTATTTCACTCTTTCCCTCCTGTGTCCTCAAGTTTCCCAAAACTCAGGTGATCATCCTTTGACCTGCAGCCTAGATTTTACTATATCTGATCTCATTCATCACTTTAGCTTGTTCCCTACCAATCTTAACACCCTCCCATATCCCACAGGTGAAAACCAACCCTCTAAGGGGAAAATAGCTGCACACAAGTGCTTGGTATATGTTTGATTTTGCTGTATAAACTCAGAGTTTGCTCCTTTGGATGGAGGTAGCAGGTTAATGGTTACCATAGTTTGTCCATAAACTGTACTTGAAATTACTGTTATTACTAACTGTACTACTTTAGATAGAGTATTATACATGTTGTAAACAGTTATTGTCTTTTGTATGATAACACTGTGATTGCATTGGATAATAATCATCACCACAGCCCAGTACCAAAGCACTGGGAGCTAGGCTGAATAGTCATTTTGCATCCTGCATGAATTGGGAAGGTAGATTCTTGGGATAGCTATAAAGAACCATCTGTACTTGGAGAATATCCCTGAAGAACAAAAAATCTCCTATGGAAGCCTCAATACTAGTGATAAAGCTATATATCCTAAGAAATTGGCAAGCATCAACATGGAAAACAAAAGAAAATAAAAAAGAGAAAATAGAAAATGACAAGACACAGAAGCAAAATGCAACCCCAGACCCCCAGCCCAACCAGGAAAAGCCTGGAACTTGATGAGATAGACGAAATTGGAAATCAAACACTGGCACTTTCTGAAGTGTCAGCAACAGAAGTTAACAAACAAGTGGAAAAGGTTATAGAGAAAATAATTTCTCAGGTATAAAAATAAATGATCCTTAAAATCAAAGATAATTGAAAAGACAAAGATAAAAGAACAGGTGAGCTTAGAAAGATGATGGAAACAAAACAATGCCCAAAGTAGGAAAAAATGGAATGCATGAAACAGATCAAATAGAAATTTAAGAGATTACTAGCTTCATTGAAAGTATACCTAACAGATTGAACAAAGGAGAGGATAGAATTTCAGATCTTGAAGACAGAATTGCAGCTAGTGATCATGAAATGTAAGATACCTTAAAAATAGCAAGAGACTATGAGAAATCAATTCCCACAACTACAAAATGAAGCAAAGAAGAATAACATAAGATTGATTGGGGTCAATGAGAAAACTGGAGACTGCACAAATGCCACAAAAATCTCTTCATGGAAAAAATGTCAAAAAAGTTCTCAAGCCTGGATAAAGAATTTGACATACAAATAAATGAAGCATATAGAACTCCAAACAGCCATGACCAAAATAAAACTACATCAAGACATATAATAATCAAGATTCCAGAAATTCAGCACAAGAACAAAATATTAAAAGTTTTTAGAGAAAAGAAACAGATCACCTATAAAGGAATGCCCATGAAAATCATAACAGAATCTTCAACACAAACCCTCAAGTCAAGAACAACTTGGAGTGAAGCATTTCAAGTTCTGAAAGAAAACTTCTAACCCAGATGGATGTACCTGCAAAACTATCTTTCAAAATTAATGGAGATATAAGATACTTCCATGACAAAGAATAACTGAAGAAATTTATGACTACCAAACCAACCTTACAAACAGTACTCAAAGATATTCTAGACAGAGATAAAAGCAACCACAACTCCAAGAACAACAACAGAAAGAAATTACCAGGCAGGGCAAACAATTAAACAGAGGGGAAAAGCAGAGAACCAACAGCAGGAAAATATCATGACAAAGATAAGCCAATGCATATCAGTTATAACCATCACTGGAAATGGTTTTAATTCAGCAATCGAAGGAAACAGACTGGCAGAATGGATCAAGAAACAAGATCCAACAACATGCTGATACAAGAAACACATTAATTCAAAAAGAAATACATAGACTGAAATTCAAAGAATAGAAAACAATCTTCCATGCAACAGGAACTCAGAAAAAAGCAGGGGTAACCATTTTGTTTGCAGACAATGTGAACTTCAAACCAAGAATGATTAAAAGAGATAAAGAAGGTCACTGCAGCCTTGTGAGGGGAAAACTTTAAGATGAGATAACAATCATAAATATGTATGCACCAAATATGGGAGCACCCAACTACATAAGACAATTATTAGTAGACATTAAAAATCAAAGAAGCAATAACATAACTGTAAGCATAGACCTTAATACCCCATTGGCACAAAGAGATAGATCAACTAGATAAAAAAATCAGCAAAGAAATATCAGAACTAAACCAAACCTCTGAAAAAGTACTTAGTAGATGTTTTCAGCGTGTCCACCCAACATCATAGAATACACATTCTTCTCAGCTACACATGGGATGTTTTCTAAAATAGACCATATACTAGCCCACAGAACATGCTTAAGTAAATGCAAAGAAATTGAAATTATCCCATGCATATTATCTGACCATAGTGAAATGAAGATGGAAATTAATGACAAAAAATACACAAAAACTCTATAAACATATGGAAACTAAATAATACCCTCCTAAACAACCAGTGGGTCACAGGTGAAATAAAGGAAGAAATTAAACAATATCTACAAAGGTAAATGCAGATAGAACTTACCAGAACTAATGAAATGCAGTCAAAGTAGCTCTAAGAAGGAAATTTATAGCAGTGAATTCTCAAATCAGGAAAAGAGAATGAGCACAAATAAACAACCAAATGTTACAACTCAATCATCTAGAAAAAGAAGAACAAGACAAACCCAGAACCTACACAAGGGAGGAAATTATAAAAATCAGAGCAAAAATAATGCTAGGGAAACCAAGAAATCAATACAAAGAATTAATGTATCAAAGGGTTGATTCTTTGAAAGAATAAATAAAATTGATAAACCCTTAACAAACCTTATCAAAAAAGGAAGGAAAAGACTCAAGTTCATACACTTAGGAATGAAAAGAGTGAAATTACTACAGATTCTGTGGAAATTCAGATTTTCAGTACCAACTTCAAAAATCTTTACTCTCATAGAATGGAAAACGTGGAGGAAATGGACAGATTCATAGATATATATGAATTGCCAAAGCTGAAACAAGAAGATATAAAAATTCTAAAAAATCCAATATCAGTTAATGAGATTGAAAATGTAATTTAAAACTTACAAAGAAAAGCCCAAGTCCTGATGGATTCACGAATGACTTCAACAAGAAATTTAGAGAGAATTTAATGCCAATACTTCTCAAACTCTTTAATGGAATTGAAAAGGAAGGAATTCTTCCCCATTCCTAGAGGAAAGTACTACTCTGATCAAAAACCAGAGAAAGACCCAACCAAAAAAGAGAACTAGCAGCCAGTCTCCCTAGTGAACATATATGTAAAAATCCTCAGTAAGATACTAACAAACAGAATGTAGCAAATCATTAAGAAGATTATACAAAAAGACCACGTGGGATTCATCCCAGGAAAGCAGGGATGATTCAACATATACAAATCTGTAAACATAGTACACCATATCAACAGAGCCAAGACAAAAATCACATGATGATCTCAATAGGTGCAGGAAGAGCTTTTGATAAAGCCCAGCACTCATTTATGATAAAAAAAACCCTACAGAAAATTGGAATGGATGGTCTTTACCTACATCTGATAAAAACCATTTATGACAAACCAACAACCAACATCATACTAAAAGGACAAAAACTGAAAACTTTCACTCTAAAATCAGAAGCAAGACAGGAAGTACATTATTACCACTCCTTTGCAATGTAGCTCTGGAAACCTTAGCCAAAGCAATTACACAAGGGAGAGAAATAAAAGGAAAGGAAAAAGTTAAACTATCATCGATAGATGACATGATGCTCTACATAAAATACCCCAAAAGCTCCACCAAAAGATTGCCAGAGTTAATAACCAAATTCAGTAGCATAACTGTATACAGGATCAACATTCAAGAATCAATAGCACTCCTATGAACAAACAATAAACTCACTGAGAGAGAAATTAGGGAAACCACATGCTTTATAATGGCATCTGAAAAGAAAAGAAAAGAAAAGAAAAGAAAAGAAAAGAAAAGAAAAGAAAAGAAAAGAAAAGAAATACTTAAGAATCAATATAATGAAGGAAGTAAAAGATCTATATATTGCAAATTATAATACTCTGAAAACGGAGATCGAAGAGAATATCAGGAAATGGAAAGCTATCCTTTGCTTATGGGTAAGTAGAACCAAAAGAGTGAAAATGGCCATACTTGCAAAATTGTTATACAGATTTAATGCAATCTTGATCAAAATATCATTAGCATACCTCACAGATCTAGAGAAAACATTCCTAAAATTCCTCTGGAAGCAGAAAAAACCTAGAATAGCAAAGGCAATCCTGGGCAATGAGGCAATGCAGGAGGCATCACAGTTCCTGATTTGACATTATACTACAAAGCTACTGTGATAAAATCAGCATGGTACTGACACAAAGAAAAAAAGAAAAAAAACAGACCTGTGGACCATTGGAACAGATTAGAAGATTCAGGTACAACTCCAAGCACACTCAACCACCTTGTCTTTGACAAAGGGGCCAAATATATTCACTGGAAGAAAGATAACCTGTTTAATAAATGGTGCTGGAAAAACTGACTCTCTACATGCTGGAGATTAAAACTAGACCCATGTCTACCACTGTACACTAAATTAAAGTCAAAATAGATCAAAGATCTATATATTAAAACAGAAAAACTAAATCTGCTGGAAGAGAAAGTAGATAGAAATCTTAAGGACATAGGAGTAGGTAGATACTTCATGGACAAAATCAAAACAGTATGGAAAACACATCAAAGAATTAACAACTGGGATCCCATCTCATTAAAAAGCTTTTGCACTTCAAAACAAATCACTCTCCGAGTGAAAAGGACAACAGAGTGGGAAAAAATTTTAGGCAACTGTCCTGCATAAAAAGGACTTATATCTAGAAATATAAAGAATTGAAAAAACTCAAATCCTCTAAATTCAAAAACTCAATCAAATAATGCACATCTGAGATGAATACACACTTCTCAGATGAAGAAATACAAATAGCAAACAAATATATAAATAAATGTTCAGTATCATTGGGCATTTGAGAGATGCAAGTTAAAACAAAACTGAGATTCCATCTCACCGCATTAAGAAAGGTTGTCATGAAAAAAATAGCCAATAACAAATGCTGGAGTGGTTGTGGCAAAAAAAGAACCCCTTTCCACTGTTGATGGGAATGTAGACTGGTGCAACCAGTGTAGAAATCCGTGTAGTGATTCCTCAGAAACCTAGGATTAGAGGTCCCACTCAACCCAGCTATTCCCCTTCTGGGTATTTTTCCAGAAGAATTAAAAATCATATCACAGTGATATCTGTGCATCCGTGTTTATCATAGCACAATTTGTAATGGCTAAATCTTGGAAACAACCCAAATGTTTATCAACCAAGGAGTGGATAAAAAAGATACAGTATTTTTATACAATGGAGTACTTCTCAGCTATAAAGGATAAACTTGAGACATTCATAGGGAAATGGATGCAACTTGAGACCATACTCATAAGTAAAATAGGTCAGACTGGCATATGTAAACATCATATTGTCTTCCTAGTGTAAGAAGCTGAAAGAGTAAATAAGATCCAAAGCATGCAATAGATACTGTGAAATGGGAAGAAACTGCTGGAAAGGAAAGAGAAACTAGGATTGGAGGAAGGAGAAAAGAAGGAAGGGAAATGGAAAATAAATATATTCAAAATAGTGAAGATAGTTATACTACTAATTGTACTTGAAAAGAAAGTTTTGTGCCTATATTTTTCAATCAGTTTTTTATGCCTATCTTTTCATGCATATATCTCACTATGTGTTGTAATATGAGCAACTGCTTTGAACATAACAATATACATTGTTACTCTCCTACAATCTTGCTATTATTTTTCTCATTTTTTTCTTTAAAATAAAAATAAAATAAAGTCTAATGAAGAGCCCTTTCCTATCATACATATACAAATACAGATACACACATCTCATTCAAAAACATATTCTTTGTGGGACAAACTTCAGGAAAATCTTAAATGAATGAATTCAGGTTTATAAATTGTTTTTCTGATAGTCTGTGAAGTGTCATGCAGATGAAAAAATCCTCAGAATCATTCAGAAGATAGAAAATCTTAAATAAGGGCATGGATGCTTATTCTTTAAAATGAATGTTAGGAAATAACAGTGGGCAATAAAAGTAATGTAGTGAAAATGGCATGCAGCCTAACTTCCTTACCAAGCCACCCTCCTCGCATAAGATTCATTAGTCTCCGCATCAGTTTTGCTATTGAGAACCTTTACAGAAACAAATGCAATGTAATGGAAATATACCCGCACCTTATTATACAAGTCTCCTGAATATAAATAATGCAGGAGGCCTGTTTTTGCAAAAAGATGTTGTTAGAAAATGAAAACTATAAACAGATTTCTAGTGATAGGTATTGTATATACATTCCAGACAGCATCACGTTTTAATGACTGTACAGGAGTAAATGTGAACATGCGCACAAGCATGTGTGCACACACACACACACACACACACACACGCCTGGGCACACATATGCATACTCTTTTACTAGCTCTGGATTTGGATTTGGTTTTTCTCTTTTCTTTTCTCTTCCTCGGTCACTCTATAGAATCTGTAATGTGAGTGTTCTTTGTTCATGATATTGCATACAAGGTTTTCCTGAAATTAATAAGGCTATTTCCAACTCACAGTCCTATTTGCATCCTTCTCCCTGACCAGTTAGCTTTTAATTTTCCTCTGTAGCTCTTTTTATCTGCAGGCTATACCTGAATGAGTCCTCCACCAAATCTCCAATCTGCCTTTCACATGGAGCCCACATGATTCTGTTCTTCAATTCTGGACCTTGTATTTTAGGCATTTACTGCTATAAGGTACTCATGATTATTTTATATTTCCTTTTCTTTACATTATAAAATATGTAAGTGTCAAATTAATTTGATAAGACATTGCTAAAGGGTTAACAGAAAGAGAATTCTATAACGATAATTAGGATTATAACCTAGAGGTTTACAGTAAAGTTAAAGTGCAACTAACTCTTTGAGAGTGTAATATTAAACTAAATCTAATTTAATAGAATGGTGAATTGATAAATATTCCTGTCTTTTTTCCCTTTTAATGGGCTTCTCTCTGAGAAGAACTCTATGAGAGGAACACTTAGCAACTTCTTCAGGGCCTAAGATAATTGAAGTTTTTGATGCATGGACAAATAAAGTTGGACCTGTTAAGCATGACTTTTAATAATATTCTTTTTTGTCTGACTTTCTCTCTCAGAGTAACTCTTGCTTCCAAGAAGGTTGTATTATATACTATTAGTTAACAGTGTTTTTAGGACCATTATATATTAACTCATGACATTAAGGTTGAAATTAGTAGTCCCTTTAAACTGTAGAAGTTACACCATTCTGCTGGAAAGAATATATTTGCACATTCTTAGAAATCTCATGGTCTTTTGCTGGCCCCAAGATTCTAAGCATTCTTTCCTGTCTTAAAATCTTGTCTTCCACTTACAATTGCAAATAGATCACGGGATGGGCAAAGTATACATACTTATCTTTCTATCCAGAAGAATATGAAAGCTCGAACATTTTTGTATTGGCACACAATGGCAATTTTGTAGACAGCCACAATCAAAATTTTGAATTGCCTTAAAAGACATTGGCAAAGAGCAAAATTTTTGCATTTTAAAACTTCTACCAAGTATTTATTATTGGAGAAGAGCAGCAGAGTGAAAGAAGATAATTTCACAACAGGTTACACTCATGTGTGGAGAAGTACAGGAGTGGCGTGTGCAAGCAGCATGAAATAAAGGAAAGCCGACCTGTTCCTCACAGATTGCACAAGCAGAGTGCTCATCCACACAGAATTGCACATACAAAGTACGCATGCACACAAAAGTGCACCTGTGAATGCTATTTCTGCACTGTGCCTTGGCACCTGGACTAGGTAGCAGCTAAGGAAAAGTTTAGCCTTCTCTATGTGGATTTCCACTGTACTGTCTCAAAAAAGATTCATAATAATGGTGTGTCCTTGGAAGGGGTGTCTGCATATGATTTAATAGTCACCATTTAGATGATCAAAATGAACAAAACCATGTGCCCATGAGATATCACAAAGTCTGCTCTGGTACTGGGTATTAACGTTCGTCTTAGCTGATAGTTCAGTCACTCTTGCCCCTCCTATTTAGATGGCGGCATTGTTCTAGAATGAACTACTTATTCATTTGAAAATGTGTATAATTAAACATGTGCATAGGTTTGCTCCTGGAGGAAGTTGATAGATTGTAATGTCAGATAACCTCACTAAGATAAGCTACTAGGATTTCCGTGAAGAAAGACGGATTTGTGTTATTATAGTGTGGAGGACAAGAAAAGCACTCTCCAGCAGGTAGGGGATCTCAGGACAGGAAAGTAACTAGCAACTGGAGCTTACTCGCCAGAAAAAGTCATCTGAATGTTGTCAGTTTTTCAGCTGGCTCCCACAAACTTCCCTCCCTCCTTAAACTAGATGGTTGGTTATGTGTATGATACAGCTTTATTTTATTTTATTTATTTTTTAAGGAATAAAAACAAAACAAAACAGTGTAAAACACAACAAAACAGATCAGAATAGAACAATGCAAGCAATACAGCTCTTCAAAACATAACAACAGGAAATTAATAATGGCTACCCTAGTGTCTCTTGTTTTCTTCGAAATTGTTGTTTTATTATTTCCTAGTTGTGCAGAAGCTTTTTGAATTTGATATGATCCCATTCGTTGGTTCTGCTATTGGATTCTATTGAAAGAGCCTTGCCTGTGCCTATGGATACAAGTGTTTCCCCTATGTTATCTTCTAGCAGTTTCAATATTTCTATTGTAATATCTAGATGTTTGATCCATTTTGATTTTATTATAGTACCAGAGTGAGGGAGGTAGATCTAGATTCATTTTTTTTATTTTAAAGTGAATAAAACAAAACAGAACAGAACAGATTTAAACACAACAAAGCATATCAGAACAGAACACTGCAAGCAATACAGGTCTTCAAAACAAAACGACAGGAAATCAACAATGGCTACCCTAGTGTCTCTTGTTTTCTTTGAAATGGTTTTTCATACTTTCACACACAATAAACTCAAACAAAACAAAATAATGTAAAACCAGCTAAAACAAAAGAGTGAAAGCATTACAGGCCTTTAAATCAAACAATAAGAAATCAACAATGGCTGCCTTAATGTCCTTTGTTTTCTTCAAAAAAGCTGATTATATCTTTTCACATATTGCAATCAAGTAGTAGAAAACAGACTTAAACCAATCAAGTCAGAGAATAACAGCATTATTGGACTTCAGAACCTGAAGATAATGTCTCATTTTCTTCAATGTAACTGTTCATATTTTGATACTTAATAAAATCTGCTCTTGTAAACTCTTTAGGAGTAGTTTTAAGCATGTATAAGCATATACTTGTACAGCTATCCTTTCTGTGCTACAGGCAATAGCAGAACAAAGTACAAGAAAAACAAAAAACAATAAAGACAGATAAATAACAGTAATAAAGAGCCCCAAACAATAACAAAATAGGCTTTCTAAGGTAGGTGATGGGAAGATACCAAAAGTTGTTATTTTGTATAGTTGTCTTCAATAGTTGCTCAGTTTACCAGGTATAGGCATACAGAATTGGTCCAGTTATATGAATGTTAACTGTTTTTTTCTAAGAACCAATAAAATTAGAAACTTTTAAAGAATAAAACAACTTAGGGAAAAGGAGAAAAGAAGGAAAGGAAAAGAAAATATATAAATTTGTATATATATGTATACACACACTTAAGATAGATAAGATGATTGTACAGCTTTATTTTAGAATATTCCTTCATACATTTCAATTTCCTTATTGTCTTAGTTACTTTACTTGTTGCTGAGATGAAATACCCAACACCTAAGGTTAAAGGAGGCAAGGTATATTTAGCTCACGATTTGTAGAAGTTTCAGTTCACAATCAGCTGGCTCCAAAGTAGGGTGGCATGTAGCAGAGGGACAACCATTCATGGCTATGGAAAACAGGAAAAGCAATAAAAGAGGAGGAAGAGAGGGAGGAAACACCCAGTATTTTCATAGAACTTGTAAACAGTATAGTGGAAAACTAAATATCAGAAATGTGATGAAACTATAGCTTACCCTATTGTCTCTGTCTGTGTAACCTATGAACTGAGGGTAACATCTTGTTGCAGAAGACAATGGTATAGAAATTTCAGGTGGTTACCGATGTTAGCTGTGCTGAAGAGGCTAAGTTCAAGAGTAACCAGCAATAGGCCAGAGAGACAGCCTAGGCACTGGGGGACAATGCCTCATTTATCCCTACCAAAAGAAGACACCAAAAAACATTTCACTTTCTCTATATTTAGAGATCTGAAACTGTTGTTCAGCCTTTTAGTAAATGTGTTTCTTTAGAAAGATGAACTCTCATTAGTGCCTTTGAGGAATACTGAACTATGCAAGATAATTTTTCCTTTTAAAAATATCCCAAGACCATGATGCTTTGGAATCTGTTTTTGTCTTCTCCATTGGCTCTAGTTGTTGATATCAGATCTCAGACTCACTTTTCTCC
>RJWT010004251.1:0-33913 GCA_004365215.1 Cuniculus paca | reverse complement strand
CCAGCCCCAGCGCAGACCGCCGCGCCCGCGCTGCCGGGGCCGGCTCTCCCCGGGCCCTTCCCCGGCGGCCGCGTGGTCAGGCTGCACCCCGTCATTTTGGCCTCCATCGTGGACAGCTATGAGCGGCGCAACGAGGGTGCTGCCCGAGTCATCGGAACCTTGCTGGGTGAGTGGTCGGAGCACATCGGCGCTCTTTTTTCCCACCTCTCGTTTGTTTTGTTTCATCCCCGGTGCCCCGTCTCCTCTCCTCCCATCCCACCTTCCCTGCCCAAGTAGCCTGATTGGATTGGAAGCCGCATAGGATTTTATGATATTCTACTTTCCTCAGCCTTCTGAGCCTGATCTGGCCCTCAGGCTCTTCTGTTACTTCCCAGTGTAATGAAACCCTATCCCCGCCATGCCATCTCTCGATTTTCCATTAGGAAAACAGCTGTGTTTTCTGTTTGTAAAACTGTACACTACTTAAGGTTGAAAAAGAATTTTTTGGCCTGTATTTCAGATTTGAGAAATAGATACGTTAAAATAGTTTGTAAAGCTGAGAAAAGCACTAAAAAGGTATTGTAGATATTAAATTCTTTTCTCTGGAACCACTTGTCCCATAAGTTTATTTCCACTGTGTGTTACTGGCAAGTTTTAAACACCTTTGTAAGTCCACTCTATATGTATCTACATTTCTCTTTATTGCTCTTGAACTTGTAGTAGGCCTTCTTACAATGTACATGACAGTTGGTGTATTGCAAAGAGGATAAGATTTGTAGACAGATGCCACCAAATATCAGGCATGTGCCCAGAGGCCAATTACTTAGTCTCGTTCCTCTAGGGGCTGCTTTAAGAGAGTTTTTCTGAGATCTAAATTATTACAGAAAGTATCGAGTACAGCTGTTGATTGACATCTACCGCATCAGGCCTACCCCCAGAACACACAGTTCTCTTTACCTTTGACAGCATAACGCTTCACAGAAACTTAAATTGATTGTCTTCTAAACATTGCCATGTCTTTTCTCAAAGCGAGCCTTTGTATCCCCTACTACAAATGTTGCTCTCCCTAATTTTAAGTTTCACCCATCTTGTAAGTTCCTAGGAAAGTATTAAGCATCCGTCTCCCATGCCATTCCCCCCACTTTCGATCTGCTGTTAACTTCTTCAGTATAACATTCTGTGATTCCTCTGTTGTTTCTGTAACAAAAGACTTTTGCATCATTGACTTGAGGCTTGACAAATAACGTGGGCTGTGCTGTCAAACTTTCCAAATTCATTGTAGCTATGTAACTCAAGAAATAATTTTCTACCCAGAATTTTTATTTGGTGCTCTAGTTATTATAGTAACCATTGTCAGATCAGCTGTAATCTAGGTCCTCAGATCTCTTCCAAACAATCATTGTGTAGCGCTCAGTGTTACACAGCATTGTTTACAAATAATGAAGCACAGACATTGCTTGCTAGGAACTTACAATTTTCTCATTTAAACATTAATTTGTGAAACCTGTTTCATTGAATTAAATGAATTGGCACCTTTTATGAACAATAAAACTATTAGGTACTTAGAACTCAAAATTTGATCAAATGAACTCTACTGTAACTTCAATTCAAAATGTAAATATATATTTATATGCAAATAGAATATAAGTGCTGTAATACAAGGGTATGAAATCAGTGTGCAAATACAGAAGATATAACTATTTCAGAAGGTCAGGAAAAGCCCCTTAGGAGAGGTGACATTTAAGTAGGACATTAAAGAACTATAAGAGTGTGAAAGAGCCTGATAAGTCCACAGACTAAAGAGATGAGTGTTACAGGAATACAGGAAAGAGGGGAAATGTGGCAGATGAACTAGCAATGTGAGGAGCCACAGAGATACTAGATAATTCCAAATACGCAGAGTGCCATGAAGAGGATTACAGGGAGGAATGAGAAGACAAAAAGTCAGTCTAACCGAGTTTGGAGCTGTTTGGGGAAGATACTAAAACAACAAGCATCTCAGTCAAGACTAGAAATTAAAGGTTTCAGTGACTGCTTTATAGAGAGCAGTTAATGACAGTTGTAAGCTATGCTTAGCTACCAGGTGGTGGGTGTTATAGTAATACGGATGAATTTGAGAAATGAGAACAGAGAGTAGTGGATGACTTCATAGGGCTTGACATGATCACAAATAAGGATAGGAAGCAAACCCCAAGGATGACTCCCAGTACTTAGGTGTGGAAGAAGAAAGGGGATATAGAGGTTAACTTCAGTTTGCTAAGCGTTTCTTCTAAGGTGCCTATTAAGCATGCCAGTCAGGTAGAAAAGTTGTCAAGTAGAAAACTGAACAAGGAGGGAGAGAGTCTGGAGTACAAGTGTGCCAATTTAGAAATTATACTATTGAAACATAGAAGGTGACTGAAACCATAAAAGTTGATGAGATCATCTGAAGCAGGAATTGGCAAGGATCAGACAGTAAATACTTTAGGCTTTGCGTACCTAGTCCTTTCATAACCACTCAACTCTGCCTGTCTAGCAAAAAAGCAGCCATAAATAATTGGGCATGTAAACTCTTACTAACAAAAACACTTCCAGGTCAGGGGTTGGCCTAGAAAGGCAACATAGAGTGAAAAATAGGAGTAAGAACCCTGAAAACCTGACGAATCAAAAGGGGCAGACAAAGAGTAGAAAAAGGTAATATATATCCACTGGATTTAGGGACATAGTTTCAGCTAAGGGAGCAGGAACTGCAGTGAAATGGAATTGGACAGACAGTAGTGGTTAGGGCAGCTCCGTGGACTGTAGAGGAGTAGGAAGCACGTGAACCCTGGGGCAAGGAGTACCAGGTTAGAAGCGAGTGGAGAAGTCGGGGTTAGCGGTTTGGTAAGATCAAGAAACTAATGTAGTGGTAGTGTAGTGCAGTAAGAAACTAATGTAGTGTAGTTTGATAAAGAGTGACATGTTGATGTTTAAGGTTCACAGAGGCTTTCTGTATGATGATAGGGTTTTGCCTATATTAACAGAAAGTATGGTTTCCACCCCCTAAAATGTGTTTAGCATGTGAGATCAGGGTACTGGTGGTAAAATCTTCCAGGTAGCTGTGTAGATTAAGTTATAGGGAAAGAGTCTAGAGGCTAAAAAAAAAAAAAGGTCACAGGGTGAAGGTGTGGAAAAGGCTAGTAGTAGAAAGTAACAGATAAAAGGAAACTTTGTGAAGGAAGAGTACTTCGTGTTTGGTAATGGACAGAGGCAGTGGAGATCACTCCAGAGTTTTAGTTCTCTGGAGAATCCTGGTTCCATTGATGTTCAGCTTGGAGCAAATGAGTTGACTTGGTGTTCACTGACTGAGGGCACCTCCAAAAACATTTCAGAAGTAGCCAGTGGCACTGGGAGCCCTAGGATTAAGTAACACATAGACAGTTCTGTCTCTTTCACAGGAACTGTTGACAAGCACTCAGTGGAGGTCACCAATTGCTTTTCAGTGCCACACAATGAGTCAGAAGATGAGGTGAGTAGGAATTTGAGCTACCTCTCTGCTTCATAGCAAGTCACTTGTCAGACACTCCTCAAGGCCCCTTCTGCACAGTAAGTTGTGCTTAAAACTAATGCCCTTACAGCCAAAGAAATTCATACTCTTATATACTTCCAGGCCTTTTCTGATTGTTGGGGGCGGCCTCTGTCTTTTTTATCCACTATTTCTGGGGACTTCTGGCCTCTTAGCTGCCTATCCTGCTTCCCTCTTAGGTGGCTGTTGACATGGAATTTGCTAAGAACATGTATGAATTGCACAAAAAGGTCTCTCCAAATGAGCTCATCCTGGGCTGGTAAGTTGGGAAGGGGTGGGACTACATCTCAGTCACTGCCAAGCTCTTTTGCCATTATTAGACTAGAACTTGTCTTCTCCCTTTGGGAGATAGGACTGAATGGTATGCCTTCAAAGATCTGTGAATTATGTATGTTTGCCTGGCAATTCTGAGCCTTTGAGGTCAGAAGTACTTAGTTTGAATTAGCACATTTATTGTGAGTCTTTTTTTTAGTATCACTTGGGTTACCAGATACCCCTGGCACCATTATGTTTGCTGTTGATGTTACATGTAGACGTATGTCCACAGTTACATTCTCCTTTCCAGGTATGCCACAGGCCATGACATTACAGAGCACTCTGTGCTGATCCATGAGTACTACAGCCGGGAGGCCCCTAACCCCATTCACCTTACTGTGGACACGAGTCTCCAGAACGGCCGTATGAGCATCAAGGCCTATGTCAGGTAACCAGAGTCCCGACCCACAGAGTATAGAGCAGTGTCTGCCATGCCTAGGTGCCACACTGTCCCTCCCTCTTCCCCCTCAGTGTGGATTTACTGAGACAATCTGTAACTCGTTGGCTCTTCAGGAAGCACATTCCTCTCAAGAGTTCTCATTAGAAAGGTTTCACTCTGAAACAGAATCTGTGCCATAATTTCCACTCACTGATCCTAGTTGTACTCCAGGTACTCCTTGCTCTTAACCAGTTTTAAACGGCAGCCCTTTAGACATTCGAGCAAGTTCTCGTGCTTCTTTTGTGTCATCTTTTCCAGAAAAGACTGTCTTCCCATAGACCTTTATCATGATCCTTCACCAAGTTCACTACTTTTCTTAGTTACCTGTTAGTGGAGTTCCTAGTACTTCCAGATTAAAGGATCACCATCTTGGGGGGCAGTGTGAGACAGGTGTTGCTGTGTATCAGGCTGACCTTGAATTTGCAGTGCTCTTCTGCCCCAGCCTCCTGAGTGCTGGGTTTGTAGGCCAGAACCACACATGCTCAGCACTATCCTTATTTTGAACACATCTGTTAATCCAGGGTTGAGTGGGTTTGATGACAATAACATTAATTATTGATACACTGAACTTGGGGGCAGTTAAAATGCCAGTAGGTGGGGGCTGTTAGGAAAGGCTCTAATGGCTAAAAAAGAGGTTGCTGTGGGATTTGGAAAGATTCTTCTGTTTAGAGTAAAGGCATTCAGTGTATCTCTTATACTGTTAGCTTTGATGTTTTTGTGTCTGCCGGTAATGTGGCCAGTTGACTACTACGCAAGTTAATGTTCCACTAAGCTCTAACTGTTCCTAAGTTCTTCACCTTTGTAGCTATATAATAAGATTTTTCAAAATCCAGTTCAAAGTATAGTTGACATAGTAAAGACAGCATTTTTAGTGAGGTTGTCCATTGTACCAATCTAGTCTTGGTGAGCAGGAATTTATTGTTTTTTTTTAGTACTAATGAAAAACTCAGTCCCAGAAAAGATCCATTTCTTGTCTCTGCTTTCCATGGGGGTGACTTTCTCATCATCCAGCTTCACAAAAGTCAGGCGTTCACTGACATTCTGTACTGTGTGTGTGGTAGTCCTCTAAAGGGACCTGGCCAGAGCCGGAGGTTGAGTATGGGGACCAAGAGTTTGGTGTGTATGATAGGTTCAGGAAAGTGAGTTTGGCTCCTGTGAGACCAAGGCTTTGTGTTTACTTTGACTTCTCCCTCCCCAGCACTTTAATGGGAGTCCCAGGGAGGACCATGGGAGTGATGTTCACACCACTGACAGTGAAATACGCATATTATGACACCGAACGCATTGGAGGTGAGTAAGCTTCCTCTACGTTCCTTGGAAGGGTTAGGGTTTTTCAGTGGAGGGGCTGTTGCTCTGTAACAAGGATGGAGGCCTTAGGTGATTAGAGGAACATTGATCTAAGGTTTGTGGTAACCAGAAGTCACAGTCATCCTCTTACATAAAGGGGTTTCATGGAATTATCTGAAAAATTATTCGAAGAGGAAAATTACCGGCATACTAGGTAAAGGGATTGAGCTCTGTCAGAAGGAAGAAAAGTCAGTAGGAACAGAGCAGCAAGTTTGAGGAAGCTGAGTCCAGAAGGGATGGGAGGAAGAGATATCATTGTCTTGCTGACACGAATGTCCTGTATCTCACACAGTTGACCTGATCATGAAGACCTGTTTTAGCCCCAACCGAGTGATCGGCCTCTCCAGTGACCTGCAGCAAGTTGGGGGAGCATCAGCTCGCATCCAGGATGCCCTAAGCACAGTGTTGCAATATGCAGAGGATGTGCTGGTAGGAAGGGGAAAGGAAATACAAAGGAGGGGACGTAGTAGATGGCCACCCTGGGCTCACCGAGGGGTGTGCTGATGAAGCGATGGTACAGCATGCTGGTGAGAGTTAATTGTGCCTTACTGGATCTTTGTTTCGGTGCTCAGTCTGGAAAAGTGTCCGCTGACAATACTGTGGGCCGCTTCTTGATGAGCCTGGTTAACCAAGTACCCAAGATAGTTCCTGAGGATTTTGAGACCATGCTCAATAGCAACATCAACGTGAGTACTGTTACTGGGCTCAGAAGCCTTCCTCCTCTTCCACCTCAGCACAAAATTGTGAAGGGAGATAGGTGTCAGGGGCTGGGGTACGATAGAGGAAGCAAAGCTTTACCTTTGCCCATTTGGCAATCCAGGTTGGGAGAAAGGAATACATAGTACAGGTTTGAGGGTCCTTTCTTCCTTGATTCTGTTTCTCAGGTTCTGCTGGTACTACTGTGACTTGTCTAGATTCAGGACACAAAGAAATACTAAAATTGAGAAGTGATAAACACACAAGTTATTATTTTTCCTATCTGTGTACCCAGACCCCCTGAATTCATCCGTGGATCCCAGCTAAAGTGCATCAGTAGAGATGGGAAAGTGTCCTCAAGTATTTCCTTCCTGTCTTCTACCTTCAGCGCCTTAGTGTCTCCCAACTGTCCTTTATCTGAAACAGGTCTCTCACATCCACAGTTAAATGGAGCTGGCCAAGACTAGCCTTTCTACTCCCTTTCCGTCCAGCCTCTCACTTGTTTATCCTTTGTCCTCCAGGACCTGCTGATGGTGACCTACTTGGCCAACCTCACACAGTCACAGATCGCCCTCAATGAGAAACTCGTAAACCTGTAAATGGGTCCCAGCCAGCACTTCTGCCAGTCTTGAGTCTCAGCTGTAGGGCCCAGCATGAAGTGGAGGAGAAATGGTTTGTGGTCTTGAGTCACAAAGTAAGTCAACTGCTAGTGACTCTAAATAAACATAGTCTACCTTTTGTAAATGAATTCCATCTGATGTGAGTTTATTCCTGGGAGAGAGTTTTTAGAGCTCACACAGAAACCGTAGAGTGAACACTGTTAAAGTGGAAGCTGTTTGTGTGTTAAACAGAATTTGTTATCAGTAGATGCACCTGCAGCCCCAGGCACGTTAGCCTCACCCAGACCCACACCAGGCAGCCTGCTCAGCACACCAGCATTATAGTGGCGCTTTCTCCATGCTCTTGTGCCTGTGATCTCTACAAGTTAGACCTCCACAATTTTTTTATTCTTGTCACTTCTCCATAGCATCTTGATGAGAGTACAAAGCCAGCAACATTGTCGCCTTGTGCACAACGTTGAAGGCCTGGAAATGTGATCATAAGTGAGAGGAGAGGAAAAAGAAAAGGATGGACACAGACCTCATTCCTGAGACCTGTGGTAGTAGAAAGACAGCTTGCTCCATGGTGAGGAATAACTAGAAAAGTATCCCCTGATAGAGCTGTCATCCGTTGCTTAACTGTGTGTCTGGTTTGCCCAGGAAATGAAAATAAGAATCCATAGAGGGAAGTAGTTGAGAATTGGATTGTTAATTTGACTTAACTAAAGAGTGCATGGAACAGTAGGGTAGAGCTGTTTGCCATTTTGGCTCAGGGAGACAGTGTTAGAATCTGTGGATGAAAGTTTAAAATAATTTCTCCAAATCCTCAGAAAATGCTCAGGTATTGTCAGTGACTCAAGAGCAGCCCTGGGCTTTGTTGTGGTCTTTAAATGGCAGAGTCTAAGCACACTGAGGTGACACTTGCTAGAGACCTTGTAGGGTTCATTATTTGCCTCGGTAACCCCAAACTGATTGGAGTGGATATCCTGGAATTGTGAGATGTCCTAGAATAAGAGAACTTACTGCTCAGGGAGTGAGGGGTATATTATATAATGGAGTGAAAGTTAAGTGGAGGCAGCTAGGAATCAAGAAGGCCTGGGTCCTCATTCTGGTTTTAAGATTCATTCCTATGAGAGAGATTCTAGGAAGCACAAGATACAAATCTTAACACATAGCCCATTAGGATGTCCTGAGGAATCAATGAATAAATGTCAGTTTTGCACTTGCAGAGAATAATGCCTTGTATATAGTAAACATAAATAAGTGATAGGTACCTTACCTAAGCCAAAACATAGTTTAAAAATAGTGAGCAACGTGAACCCAGCCCTGGATCTCATGTCTGGTTCTGAAATGTTACCTTAAGAAGTACTGTACTGAGTTGTATTAGCGATAATGATTTTTTCTTCCACCTAAGGAGATGTAAACATGTTATCTGCAAAATAATGGTTATAACAAATTGAGAGATTAAAAATAGAACACAGGATGGGAAGAGGATTGACCATAATTAAAATGTTTCTGTGTTTTTATATTTTGTGCATACACAGTTACTGTCAACTATAGTCTTAAAATGCATGTTAAAATTTCAGAATTAATTATAAGGAAATATATACAGTATATTCTCTGTAAGTGAGAGGTAATGAGATGTGGAATAAGAAAAAGGAACAAAAAATTTCTAAAAATTTGAGAAATGAACATAGAAAAGGTACATGAAGCAAAATCAGATGACAGAACAGTTAAGGTACAGCCCTCAATAGCTGCAGTAAATGTGAAAGTATTAAAGTAGCTGGAGGGGGAGTAACACTGACTATCAAGGCTAAACAAACCCCAGTGATATGCTGTTTACAGAAACATTTAAAACAAGGACACAAGTTGTCCTTGCGGCTGTGAGTAACAATAAGAGTGAACTTTAATAGTATTATATGAAACAGCCAGTCTCGGAAATCAGTGCACATTATGGTACTCATAAAAATGGGAAAAATGAGTGAAACTAAAGCATTATTTAGATATATGTGCATATACAGGTGATTATTACTCGTAATAACCAAATAAGTTAGTATTTAGGAGCTGAGAGTTTAGCTCAGTGGTATAGCACTTGGCATATGTGCAAAGCCCTGAGTTGGTCTTCAGCACTGCAAAAAAGAAAATATATATATAAGGCCTGGGGATCTAGCTCAGTGGTCTAAGCGCCTGCTCGGCAAGCGCAAGGTCGTGAGTTCGATCCCCGGTTCGCAAAAAAAAAAAAAATATATATATATATATATATATATATATATATATATATTCTCTATAGCAGTGAGGAATGAAGCTACCATAATACTTTTTTAAAGACCTTATTTAATATATATAGTTTTCTCATTAACAGTGTGCCTAGGGCCAGCCAGCAGCACCATGACTCAGGCTTGAGCGAAGCTTATCCAGCCTGGTCCTTGCTCCAGGAGGCACATTAGAGCCTTCTTGCACAGGGACACTAGGCAGCATGCTGGGGAACCACTTGAAGCAGTGAAGCCAACACAGAAATGGAAAAACAGCACAAAGTAAGCCATGAAAAGAATACTTTTCATGAGAGTGAAAACAAAAGTTATTGGGAACATGCCCTTGAAGGGGATATCGATACTGTGGCCTCTCTTCCTCTTCCTCTTCCTGCTTCCTGGCTGCCGTGAGGTGAACAAGCCCCCACCACCACTTGCCACCATGCTGTACTTACTTTGCTGCCACCCGCCCAAGTAGAAAACATGGACTGAGCTGTGAGCCACAGTAAACCTCTCGTCCTTTTAAATTGGCCATCATGTATTTTGTCATGCTAACAGAAAGCTAACACAACTAAAAATTCATGGTTTACCTTGAAGGTTGAAAGGAGCTAGGGAAATAGAATAAGTAAGTGTAAGTTACTGCTAAAGAGCTAGTTTGAGGTTGGGTGGTAGGCTCATGAATATAAATAAACCAAGCGTCAACTAAGATGAAATGGTATTATTTATCATTATTAGCTTTGTTGGGGAGTTAATAACCATTGTCTCTAAATAGAGGTACTGAAAATAAATTGCAAAGTAGGAAAGACTTTTAAAAATTATTGTTAACCCGTTGACATGATGGAAGAAAACTTTAAAATGCTAATGAGTAACATAAAGGGCCAGGCGCGTGCCTGTAATCCCAGCATTTGAGAGGCCAAACCAGGAGGATTGCTGCAAGTTTGAGGCTAGCCTGGGCTACAAAATGAGCTCAAGGCCAGCCTGAACTACATAGCGAGACCCTGTCTCAAAATGACCAAAAAAAAAAAAAACATAAAAAAGGCATATAATGTTCTTGGATAAGAGTCAACATTATTTTGAAAAGTGTCAATTCTCCCTAAGTTAAATTGCGTATTTGTCATAATTCTAATAAAATATATTCTTTCTTGATCTGGCAGGCTGCTTCTGTTTATGTGAGAAAATAAAAATGACTCCAAAAACATCCATCATAGAACTACAACTGCTTTTTTAACAGCCAGTAATCCAGTACATGTGCAAAGTATATAAACAGTTCATGTGTATACACAAAGAAGCACAACATGAAAAGACGCTCACTGGTTAAAAATAGAAATTAAAATAAGTAGCCATTTTTATCTAACTTGCTAATTTTAAAAATTGGTACAACTGTGAAGGCCAGAAAAAGGGGAACATTATATGGGCATACATTGCTGATAGATGTGTACCCTTATAAATGTACCCCTGGCCTAGGAATTCTAATCTTTATTATTACATACATACATAATTACATACACTCAAACTGTAATATAGTGTAAAAATAATTGTTGCAATATTTGGTTAAAACAAAGATTTTAATTGCAGAAAACTTGGCAATTTTATGGTCTAAAACAATACTATGTGGTTAAAAATGAGACTTCTTTATGTATTAATATGGATAGTTCAAGATATAATTGAAAAAAGGAGAAAGTGATGTTTATTGTCAATGTGTACAGGAAAATGATAGTAATACCTAGAATATTCAAAATTATATCCAAGAAACTTAGCAGCAGCTGTCTTGGGACAAGGTGTTGGTTAAGGCACAGGGAATGAAACAATTTACACAGTGTTTATGAAATACTTTTCAAAAAATTTTTAAATGTGGAGAAATTGTTTACATAATACATAGGACACATGCAAAAGAATGATAAATTCAGGGAACTAAGCACTTCAAGGATGGAGGAAAAGGGAACACGTCATAAAGGATTCACAAGTGGTTTTAACTATATAATGATTTTTCTTTAAAGAGTAGGGCAGTAGGAATTAAATATGACAACAGTAAACCTTTACTGCCTATGTAGTGGGGTACATAGATTTTTTTTTATACTCTGATTTTCTATAAACATAATTCATTTTAAAAATTAGAGGGTTAGTCTTTACCTTAATGTAAAGACGCAAATGCTAGTTTACTATGTGCTCAGAAAATTAAGCTACCATGTCTGTTTCCATTTGTATATAGAATGGCTCAGAAATGAATTTGAGGGTCAGCCAGTGCATCTCTTATTTCCAAGGGCTCAGTGCCGCATCCCCTGTGGTGGACCTGCTGTCCTTCTCCTCTTCCACATCTCTGTCCTGCTTCAGCTACTCCCAGTTCAGCCTCCAGAGTAGCATTTCAGGGCCAGAGTGGAAAATCCAGCCCTCCCCTCATGCTGTAGGTGCTATTCGGAGCAGCTGACCTTTTTCTGAGAAGTGTGGAACAGAAGAAATGGGACCCTTACCTTCTCTCTGCACACTTGACTGGTTCAAGCCGTAGGCATCCCAAATTCTGGAATTGAGACCATGAACTGCTGTAGGAACTCAAGAGGAGTCACTGGGGAAGGTGAAATGAGACCTCGAATACAGCTTGAAGGATGGGCAGGAAGCACAGCAAAACCAGAATACCTTAAGAGAACTGCCAAAAGTTTCTGAAGAGAAGGTCAGGATGATCATGCCACTGGCCACCAGAAAAAATGATGAAGTAAGTGATCAAAGTGAGCAGTTAAGAAACTCAGAAAATTGGAAACAGGAGCTCGAGAAACAAAGACCCAGCACAGGTGAGACAGATGCCTGCCACCTGCCCTGTCTAGTGTGTGCTACACCTACTCCCACTCCACACTGACTAGAAACCGGAAGCAGTGACCATTTGGGAACAATTGGAAAGTTACGACTGAGATGAAATTTCCACAATCAGAGAAAATGGGACAGGGGTCCAGTGCCTGTAGCTAAGGTACCCCAACCTGTCTCCACACAATCACACTAATTTCCCTGCTCACATCTCTTCAGTTTTACCCCAAATCTCTTTAGTGTCCCAAAGAATTCGATAGCCAATTGTATTAGTCAGCATTCTATTGCTGGGACAAAATACCTGACATACAGATCTTAGTGGAGGAAGGGTTGGTTTTTGGCTCACAGTTTCATAGATTTCAATCCATAGTTAACTGGGTCCAAGGAAGAAACATGGTGGAAGAAAGCTGCTCACCCAGTGACAGCCAGGACGCAGAGAGCAGCGGATGAACCAGACAGAGAGGAAAGGGTTAGAATATACCCTTCAAAGGAATGCCCAGTGACCTCCCTTCTGCCAGGCCCCATAACCTAACAGCCCATTCGCTATGAACTTACCAATGGATGAATCCATTGATGAGGTCAGTGCTTTCATGACCCAGTCACCTGCCTAGCTTCCACCTCAACAGGCTGCTTTGGAGAGCAAGCCCTCAGTATGTAACTCTTTGGGAGAGACTTCATATTAAACCATAAGGCCAGTTCCCTGACAGAATTCTGAAATTACTAATCCACTTAATTGCCCAGGTCATCCCCTCTTATCCCCCTGACCTGAGCCACCTAAATTAATTGATCCTTTCAAGCAGTCCTACGATAAGCCAACCATCCAGCTCTATAAGCTCACCACCCCACTGTTTCTCACTCTCTTCCCCGCAGAAGCTGCTCAGTACAAGTTGCCCAGTGTCCATGAACTGCATTCCAACTGTCGCTTTGAGGAAGGATGTTAGCTTCATAGGCATGAATGGTATGTTTTGGCATCTTTCTCAGTGGACTCAATTCATACTTGATCACAAGCCTTTTTACCTTAATGGAATCCTTATCCAGTGGATGGAGTGACACAGTGATCCCATAGAACTTTGACCTTGTGGACATCTTGACTGCATTACCCCAAAAGGGGACACATCAGCCCCAAAGGACCACATCATCCCCACAGGAACATATCACCCACAGCAATATGGACCCTATGCACAAACTGACCCGCTGATTTTTAAACTCTGACTCTCAGAGCCATCTGACCCAAAGAGCACACTGATCTCAGGTGGCAGTGCATCCTGAAAGCATCTCTTTGACATGCTATAAACGTTCATTTAGCGCTCATTGAGTTCTTTGTTTTCCAGCTGTTTTACAATCCCTGAATGAATAAATATGCACCCAGTGATAGCTTGGAGGTAGGTAGCAGGCAGTCTTGAAGGATGTCTCTGTCTACCACTGGCGGCAGAAGGGATGGGGCAAGGCCCCCTTCGCTAAGCAGCCACCCAGAGGGGGTCTCCCGGGTCATTGCATCTGTTTGGGTCAGGTGAAATACACACAGTGAGCTTGTCCTTGCTCTCTACAGGTGCAGAGAGGGGTCCACCCCAGTCCTGCTGCTATCTCAGGTCTTCTAGGGAAGTGCATGATTGTCCCACTGTCTAAGGGAGGGGACATTCTACTGGGTACCTTTCAGGGTGGTAAAACAGTCTCAAATTCTTGCTGCTTCTGAAGGAACAAAGGACATATGTGCCCTCATGATGACCTTAGTATGCTCTCTGTTAGGGCAAAGGAGGGAAAACAAACCATCTGGAGAATCTTGGCCTCTTTTTTGAACAATGGTAATTTTGTTACAAGAGTAACATGCTTATTTTCAAGGATTAAAAAAATACCAAAAACAAAAAAAATCCAGGAAAGAAAATAGAAATATTTCAACTTGACCTTTCAGTATCACTATTGTTAACAAGTCCAGCCAAACCTTTTTCTCAAAACAAACCAAAAATATACTGGAGGTTTAACCCCAGGCTTCATGCATGTTTAGCATAAGCTGTACTCTGAGCTGTGCCCTCAGCCTAGCCTGTTTTTTGTTTTTGTTTTTGTTTTTAATTATTTTTTTCAATTCTATGTGTTCTTTTTAACTAAACATCATAGAACAATCATCCACATTAAAATTGTTTAAAAACCTGCATTTCATACGTTTCTATTGTATAGATGAACTGTCATTTATTTAAACTTTTTAACATTAGGTGTGTGAGGGATTTCTTGATTGTGTGCTGGTGTATATAATACCATGGTGAGCACTTGTGCACAGACATGAATGCGTGAGCTCCTAATTCTTTAGGATAATCTTTGCCCACTTGTTTGTGTCAGGGTCTGTCATCTGGGAAACCCACGTGGTGCCAGTCAACCTCTGCACCTGAAGGAGTTAGTTCCAAAGGCTTCTGCTTGCCAACTTTCTGCAGGATTCCTACACTATGACACGAAGAAATGGGAAGCTGAGAGGGGACCAGAGACAACATCATCCCTCTTTGCTCTCCATGCGCCTGTGCCATAAGCCTTCCCTTCCTCCATTAGCCCAAGCCAGAACCGTATGAAGTCAAATTAAATTCTGGACAGCGAAGAGCATTCTAGGACATAGAAATCCTTGTTCGGCTTCCTTTTCCTAACCCTAGTTCTGAGCCAGTGGGCTGCTAGGCTCCCAAGAGAGAATTGTTTTGTGAATACTGGGTCTTACTAGATTCTTGGTCTGGCCAGGAAGGATCGAGCAGGTAAACTGAATCTTTTCTGCCCTCATGCAGGAGAGCAGGGGAGAAGTGTTCTACTCCACCCATCCTACATGAGACCATTTCCCTTCCAACACCTACTGAACTGCCAACAACAGCCAGACTCATTACCAACAAGCCTCATTTAGTGCTGCTTGGAGTATCAAGGAATCGATTCTCACTGCAAGTTTACTTGGCACAGCATGTAACTATGACATCAGGTTTGGAGCATGTTTGATGAAATTAACATTTCTCTCACATACTAGTCATTATCAGCCTTTTTAAGAGTATTCAAACATGACCCAAGTTGTTAGGACGTCCGTTGCTGGAACAGACTTGCTTCTCACTGAAGTATCTAGGAAACCATGCACAAATCAGTAATGCAAGTTCATACCAGGGCAACAAAAATTTAATTGTCCCCCTTTCCCCCAGTGATGTCGCCAAGGAGGGAAAGCTGTTGTCCGTGGTAGTGATCTAGGCTGTGAATTTAATGTTTGGCCATCGTGGTTACTCTGACTCCTCTGTCAGTCTTGAGTTGGTATCTTCTGTCTCCCTGGAGTAGTATAGGAAGCATACTAGCTCTGTGCTTGTGCTTCTGTCCCATGATGATGGCTTTCAATTTTATAATGGTCTCTGTTCCGTGGTATTAGTCCTGTCCATGATAATGGGCCCCCATTTCCATAAAGGTAATTGTTGTAGAGTTGAGGTTTCCCTAGGTAAAACCACTAGAGGGCGCCCTTCTCTCACTTTGATGCCTCTGGTTACCAGTTCTCACTCCCAGGCTTAGTGTCAGAGTAGGGCCTGCCCGGAAAATGCACCTTTGGCTTTGGAGGTGCCAGGATCTTGCAAAATGAGTGACCAAAGCTTCTCGAGATGCTTCTCGGCCACTGTTGCGCCACAGTGTGATGACACCAAGAATCTTCCTCTAGCCCTGCCCAAAAATTACTCCAAACACATAATGTTTCCAATTTTAGCTTGGAAACAGTTTAAATTAAATCTCCTGGGGCCTAAAGGAGTCCGAACCCTGCCATCCTGATCAGACACCCCGCTAAACCGCCCCCTCCCCGCACAGCTGCACCTGGGACCCGGAGCGCTCTCAGCCCCGCTGCTGATGGCAGCCCCCAGCCCCGTGCTTTCCCGAGCCTCTTCCCCGTCCCAGGCAGCGCTGACCGCCTGTGCTCCTCAAGCCTTGTTCTCAGCACGGGCCACAGCGCCTCTCACTGACCTCGGCCCCCACGACCCTGCACAGACCCCACAGCCTATTCACAGCAGCTGGCCTGGGCTCTAGTGCCAGAGCCCCCCTCGCCGTCCCGCTCACAGCAGCTGGCCTGGGCTCTAGTGCCAGAGCCCCCCTCGCCGTCCCGCTCAGGCTTGCTCTGCAATAAAGCTGTGGTGTTGAGCTCCTAGCTCTCTTCCTTTCCTTTTTCCTAACAGGGGTCACTCCCTTCCAATCAGATTGTAATCTACGGACCCTCTGTACAGAAGTCTCGAGGCTGCTGCTGCCCGGGAACAACCCTGGCCCTGGCCCTGACTGCCAAAATGAGGTTCCTGGGGCTTTCCATTCGGGAAAAGGGCAGTACAGAGCTAGTTTGGCCCTTCGCCCTTTTAAAAGAACATGGCCTTTCCACGCTGTGCTAGAGTTTAGGGAAGGTAAGCACGCGGCTCTTAACAAATTCTGCAGGTTTGAGAAGTGAGGTACAAGCCAGGATCATGTCCAACAGTCTTAGTAAAATTGCTTAATTGATTGAGAGTACAAGGGATAAACTGAGGGAAGCGTTAACTGAAAAGCCCCAGATTTAGGTATAAAAATTTCAATATGAATTTTGAAATAAAATACTTTAGCTATAAAAATTCAGCTGGACAGGGAACCTACTTAGTTTGGGTCCCCTGAAAGCACATATGACAGAGTTGGAGGAAAATTTATATGCAAGGTAATTTGCATTCAATTCCTAGGGTTGCCATAACAAGTACCACAAACTTGGTGACTTAGAACAACAGAAATTTACTTTCTCACAGTTGTAGAGACTGGAAATCTGAAATCAAGGTGCTCACAGAGTCCTATCCCCTCCAGTTCCTCTGAAAAAAGGTCCTTCCTTGCCTCTTCCAGTTTCTAGTAGCCTCAGGTAATTCCCCGAGTTGCTGCGACAGCAGTTCAACCTCTGCATCTTCACATGGTGTTCTCCTTGTGTCTGTACGTAAATGTCCTTCTTAGGAGGTCACTAGTCATATTGGATTAGGATCTGTTTTAATGAGCCTGTTTTAACATGATCACATCTGTAAGTCATGAACAATCCATAATATGATCCGAAAGCAAAAGTGAATGGAGGCCAGGGCAGGAGGAATGGAATACAAACTAGAATCTCAAACTGGTTATTTCTGCCCCAGGGACTCAGTCCCACTGAGGAACCTCCAAGGAGCTGTGTGAATTACCCCTCAGAGATCTCCCACCGAGGGACAGACAGCCTGAGGCATTTAGCCAGCTTCATCGTTGGCTGAAGCATTTTCTTAGGAAGTTAAGTTCCTCCCTCCCACTTTCTGGTGGCAACTGCAGGTGGGAGGGAAGCAACACATGTAGCACAGATCACCACCACTGTTCAGAAGTCAGAAAGGCATCACAAGTGTCTGCAAAGGTATCCCTTACACCCTCAGATTGCTCTGATCTGCTCCTGCCCCACAAGGGAATTCGTCCTGTTGCTGTGTTTTAGGGTATTAATCAGCTAGAAGCTTAGAAAATGAGTGACCAAGCAACAACAACCTTTCAAGCCAGGGGTAGTAATGCATTCCTGTAATCCTAACCCTCTGGGAAGCTGAGGATGTAGCTCAGTACAAAAGCCTTCAGTTCAATCCCCAGTACTGGGAAAAATTCAACAAAAAGCAATCACTAGAATAAACTAATTGCTCACAGCAGCAGGTCCTCAGCCATAACATTCATCATCTTCCTCCTCCACCACCCCATTCTAGATTTCTCTCATCCCTGGTCAATACTAAACCTGCTCTGTTATGCTCATCCTGAAGGTCTGTGCTCTCAATTTTCTCATCATTATCCTTCTTTGTGGGCTATGATTGCCTATTCACTGTTATCACTGGGCCTGAAAGCACCAAAGTTTCAGGTTAATCTTCCCTACTCCATTATGCAACAGCAACTTTAGTGCCTTTGGACAATAAGATTGATTGTGCCCTTCCATATGGTAACTCTTTTCTTTAACCTAATGGTCTACCTATAAAGGAGTCCAAAGTGACCCAGCAGGAGACTCAGTGGGAAACTTCCCAAATTAACCAGTGAAAAACTTCCCCCTGACAATAAGGACCTCTAATCCAACAGAGTCAGTTCAGAAATGAGAAGCATAATTTCTACAAGGAGCTGGCTAAGGTGATAATGAAAGAGGACAGTCCCTACTTCCACCTCTTGGTCACTTCGGCCCTGTGTGTTCTAACTCTTGGGGACCCAGCACTATACATCATCTAATATTTAGTGCATATACTACATCCTGGGTGACAGTGACCTACTAATCCACAGGGTGTCACCTCAAGTCAGCTCCCATCTTCTACCAGTTAATGCGGTATATGAGAAGACCCAATGTTTTAGAAGACCATTGCCACGATCCTTTAACCATAAAATAGGCTCCTGAGCTATAACTTCATTGTGCAGATCTATAAACCATTGGTGAAGCACTACAGACATGGAAGATGGAAATACACCATATTCAGAAAAAGTATCAGTTTCAGTAAGGACAAACTGCTGCATCCCTCTACAGTGGAAGCAGTCTGATGCAACTTTCCACCAAGTGTCAGGGCAATCTCCTCAAGGAATGACTCCATAATGACCCAGGCCCTGCTTTTGCAGCTTGAACATCCAGCAGCAGCAGTAGGTAAATCAACCATGGTGAGAAGAATTCTGTTTTCTGACTTACGCAGAGCCTTCATCTCTACCACATTCCCACTCCATGTGTGGGTCCAAGTACTTACTTAGCTAAGAACAGAAACTCACTGATACCCAACAGACAAGGCATTCAGGATATCTGGTCATTGAGTGCCTTCTCCATAGCAGATGCTTTCTGATGGGCATTGATGGGAGACACAAAGAGCTACGTGATCTAGTACCACTCTCATTAGTCTAGTCACATGCCTCTTCCCTAAACTTCCTTTTCAATATTCCAGTCTTGCTTCATCCAGGTCTTTAACCAACCAATCAAATTATTCTCCACTGCCAAGAAGTACTGCACATGTGTAGTCTTAGTCAGTCCATGCCTCCCTACTTGCAAAATTGATGGCCAAATATACTATCCACTAGGAGGATGGCCCTAACCACTCACCTTAAGGACTTTCCCCAATAAAGGCAGTTACAACTGGGCACGTGGTGTGGTTACAACTCATTTTTAGCTCATATCATTTTATCAATACAACCCATCCATAAACCAGTTTCAGATTTTTTGCTGTTATTGTTGTGTCTGGCAGTGATGGTAAGAACACTTGCACACACATGAAGCCATAAATGTGACTGAGGAAGCAGATTGATGCAATGTGGGTATGTGCCTTGAAGTAGTTTACTTGTAGCCCGTGTCGGGATCCAACCCCAAATGTACCATTGTCCTGGTGCAGTGAACTGATAGCTTGTGATTGATGAGCTGGTAAACATAAATCACTCAGTTAGTGGATGGGTGACCATAAGACTGGTGTCCCAGATTACAAGGAGCAGTTTAGTCCCTATGGTTTCTTGAAGCCACAGTATCAGGTGTCCACGCTCTGCTGGAGCCCAGCAGCTTACCGTGAGGTCCTTTTTCAAGAATAAGTAATTTGCTGCAGAAATATGGCCTAGCTCCCAAACTGAAAAGTCAACACAGCTTTCCAGAGACTCCACACAGTGATCTCATCTAACACATCCCTGGCCCTACTGGACTGTGGGGTTATGAAGCCACAGAGTCAGGGTAGCTGAGGCTGCATCTTGAGCCTGCTAAAGATGCCTTGTTTGCTTCAGTGTACATTTAGTAGTTATGTAGGTAATGTGTTTTGTGGTCCCCACAGTAAATTGATTCCAACATAACTCCCTGGCTCGCCTGACCCTCAGTAAACTCTCAAGGTAATTCTATTCCTTGACTGAGTTTTCCGGAAGCCAACTCTGAAATGAATGCATACATACATATATATACGTGAAGTTATATACACATGAAATTATATGTATATGAAATTATATATATATATATATATGTATGTATGTATATATATGAAATTTAAAGAAGTGCCCCAGAGGTGTGATGGACAACTGGTTCTCTGTAAGAAAATGAATAAACCTTGATTTATAACACTTGCCGGTTTTCTGAATACTCTTCCCCTATGACCAATTGAAAGCTAACCCCATGTTGTCTCTGAAAATGGAGTTCAGAAGAGTTAACGGTCAGCTCTAGGTACTAGACTGCTCCAGAACTCCACTGAAATGCTGCTGCTGGGGAGAAAAGTAAAGAACTGGGTGCAGAAGGACAAGAAAAAGAAGGAACTCAACCAAGGGAGTGATCTCAGGCAAAGTTGCACAGATGTTAGGGCCAAACTTATCCTGCAGGGAAACCTGGAGTACAGGTTACACCATGCTTCGCTGTTGTTACACGCAAAGCAAGGATGCTGTACTTTTATGATCCTGCACGTGTCAGATATTAGGCAAGGGCCATCCCAAGGTGGAAGAGATTGTAAGTACCCATGGCTCTTTGTGCAGGTGAGCAAAGTGGCTCCAGCAGTCCTCTAGAGAAGAGGTCCAACTGCTGGGTTTTCTGGGCACTTGGAATATTCTGCTTGATAAGAATGTTTTTGTATACTTGTGGCCAGTATAACCAGGTAAGTTTATCCTAATACAATGTATTATGATGAGCTCTTGTTTTTGCTGGGGGCAGGGGTAGTAGCAAGTTATTGTGATGGCTGAGGTCAATCATACAGGCATTGCCTGTCCACTCAACTGACCTTTCATTTAAAACCTTTGACACCAAGGCTTAAGTGAGCTTCTTTGATTGATGTCCCTTCTCATATGTTGTTGCCTAAAGAATTGAGCCCCTATGCAACTCCACTGGAAGGAGTTAGCTGGATGCTTGTCTGTGGTTTCTCCTGGCCTCTCCCTTAAGCCTTTTCCCTTTGCTGACTTTAATCTGTATCTTTTCACTATAATAAATCATAACCATGAGTGTAACAGCTTTTTCTGAGTCCTAAGTCTTTCTAGTGAATCATGAAGTCCAACATTGGTTTTGGAGATACTGACATAGACTCTTATCAGTGTAATAAGTCATGGCATGAATATAACTGTATACTGAGCCCTGTGAGTCCTCTTGGTGAATCATCAACTATAGGAAGATTTTGGAGACTCCTAACATGCCCCATTCTTTTCTTTTCGTAAACTCCGAAGAAAGAGAGATTTCTGTATCATCCTGTCACCTAGGGGAAGTATCAGATCCATAATCCTCTTTTTGCTAAGAACTAGCTTTGTCACTTATTGTCATGCTATGTCATCCCACCACGCCCTCTCTGATCTCCTGGCCCATGTATTTTGCATCCTTCTTACTCAAACATACAAAGCCCATTTGGGTCTACCAGTCCTCCTAGCCCTTACACCTTCCTCATGGGAGTCTAGCACGTTGGACATTTTCAGACACCAAACTGAGCAAATGAAACTCTCTGGAGGCCTTGCTTTCAGGACCACTAGCCTTAGTTTATTTTTCCACCTCTGGCACCATCCTGGAAACAAGAGAATTCCCACAGACTTTGCTAGCATTTCTATTGTCCCAGTTCTTTGTTATTCTGAACCTTAAATATTTGTGTCTCAGGAGAAATGTAAAGTTCTCTCTAAAGTTATCTAGGTAGCTCCCTTATTGTCTGAATTAACACATCATTCATTTTCAGATTTAACTTTTTGAAAAGTTTTAATAATTGGTAGATTAGGAGCTCTCGCAATCATCAGAGCTAATACAACATGTAGTCATGCAATGTTATGGTTTAGATCTGTGTCCCCCTAAAGCCTCATGTGTTCAGAGGTGGGGTTTTAGAAGATAACTGGTCATGGTGATGCTCTAACTTACTTGCTCTTAAGAGTCAGAGTCTGGTTAGAGGTGGGACATTAGGAGCATAACCTGGAAGAATGTATCTCTGTCTTTGGTTTATCCTCAGCTCTCTGCTCCCTAGTTGCATCATTACATGGACATCTTTTCTTTGCTATGGCCCTTCTGTCATGCTGTATCTGCCCTGAAACCAGGAACTATAATCCTGAGCCAAAATAAACCTCTTCTAAGCCAGGCCTGGTGGCGCACGCCTGTAATCCCAGCACTTGGGAGGCTGAGACAGGAGGATCGTTGCAAGTTCAAGAGCAGCCTGGGCTACAAAGTGAGCTCAAGGCCAGTCTGAATGGTATAGCAAGATCCTGTCTCAAAAAGACAAGGGCTGGGTGTTTAGCTCAGTGGCCTAAGTGCCTGCCTGGCAAGCCCGAGGTTGTGAGTTCTATCCCCGGTGCTGAAAAAAAAAAAGCCTCTTCTTCTATGTTGTTGGTGTTGGATATTTATCCCATTGATGAGGAAAGTGACTAAGACATACAATTACAAAAATACATGGTGGAATTTTAACTCATAAACACATGAAATGATTTTTCCCTCCAAGTTCTATCTAGAATGTTTGTCTACATGTGTAAGTGAATGTTCCAAGATTAATATAAATCAAAACAACATGCCTATTCATATATGGTTGTTGTACACAAGTTAAAAATGATGATAACCCACATCGGATCATGTCTTCACTAATCTTAACTTCAGAGATGCCAGAAATGGCATTCTGTCACTTGAACTTTCAATAAAGCTAACACCAACTACAGTTTATAGTTTGTCTCTGATCTCTATTTCTCTATAGTAGGAAGAAAAAACAATAATAAAGAACACTGACAAAGAAGCAAGTATTTTTACTTACTTTTTTAAATCATACAATCTTAATTCTTGATACTCAATACACCACTTCACCACATGAATAATTCTAACTCTACAATTGCTCTTAAAACTCATGGCTTTCAAAATCATTGCCTCTACCAAGAATTTTAAGAGCTTTCAACTCCGCTTGAGAACTAATGACTGAACCTTGACTCTGTCTTGGCCCACTCAGCTGCCAGCACTGCCTGGCCTCTTGCTCAGGTTTTGAAATAGTGGATACCAGGTATCCCTCACCCCCACTCAATGAGAGCTGGAGCTGTCAAGGGTGGGGCTTCTTTTCTGCACAGATACACAGGGTTGCTCCTGCCTCAGGCAGCAGAGTTAGAGATGCTAAGAAAAAGTACCTATAAGTCCACATGGACTCCTCAGACCCCTATTCCCATATCTCCCTTCTGTATGAACAAACTCTACTGTGTTTGGAGTAGACACGAGTGAGGGTTGTCTTAGTCTACTGGAGTTACTATAACAAAATGCCATAAACTGGGTGCCTTATAAACACCAGAATTTTATTCTTGTAGTTCTTAAGACAGGGATATTCAAAATCAAAGCACTGGTCAGATTCAGAGTCTGCTAAGGGCCTATTCCTGGCTAACAGATATCTGTCTTCTTGATGTGTCCTCACATGAAGGAAAGGGCTAGGGAACTTTCCTAGGCCTCATGACCTAGTCATCACTCAAATAACCTTAGGAGCTAGACTTCAATATATCAGTCTCAGGAGAACACAAATATTCAGTCTATACTAGGGGCTCCTGGGTGAGATTGCATTGTAGTCGCACAGTTAGGCCTGGGACAGTGAAGCCACCAACCTGAATGTGGGGTTGGGAATGGCCCATTAGTGTGTCAAAAGTGCTACCTGGAGACGAAGCCGATCTCTCAGAACTGAAATGGACATTTTCACCTCTTGACCTTGGGCATGCAGGTGTCGGTATGTCTAGGGAATAAACCCCATAAAAAAGTCTGACTTTCAGAATCACAGTACGTAGAGAAATCTGAAAACAGCCAGGAATGGCGTGGAGTGCTGAGTCCTGAATTTATTGATTTCATGTGATGGTCCTGTTTGTTATTCCTGGTAGTTGTAGTGACTCCAAGGCAGGTTTAGCTGGGACTGTCAACTGTGGTTCCTGCAGGTGACCTGTCTTTATACTTTAGGCTTCCTTGCAGCATGGCATTTTCACAGTAATCAGACTTCTAATGTGGTGTCTCATGGTTCCAGTGAACAAGGGAACACTGAAGGTGTTATAGTTTGTGTCTAGTTTCATGCAGTCATGGAAGCCACTGAATCTAGTGTTTGTGATTGGTTTGTTGTCTAGCACTGGGATTGGTGGCATGAGTCTGCACCTGCCCAGGGGTGGAGCTGGCATACAATGTAAGGTCGGGAAGGAGGCATGTTTTTCCCTTTTTTGCCCTGGTTTGCTCTTGCCACTTGCAGCTGCCATGAATGGCTGCCCCTCGGCCATGCCACCCTGTCTTGGAACCAGCTGAGTATGGACTGAAACCTCCATAACTGTAAGAAATAAACCTTTCCTTCCATAATTTTGGGTGTCAGGTATTTTGTCTCAGCAATGAGAGAAAAGTAACCAAGACAGATGACTTTTTATTACTTGACTAAAATTCATAGTTTGAGGGGAGGTGACATAGATCTAAGAGTTTCAAGACAGGCTTTAAAACTGCTACATGTAATGCCAGGAATGGTGGTGCACATCCATAACCCTAGTACTCAGGAGACTAAGGCAGGAGGAGTGTGAGTTTGAGACAGCCTGGGCCACACAGTAATTTCAAGTTTTGTTTTGTTTCATTTTGCTTTAATCTGGTTTCTACTTCTAGAGGAATCAGGCTTGGGAAGTGAGATCACTATACCTGCCGTATGTCCCCATTCCACAGGATGTTAACATATACCTAGGGCACTGATAAAGGTCTTTTTCCTGGTGTTTTGTTTTGTTTGGGTCTTCCATCTGCCTAGCAGGGTCTAGGGTTTGAGGCTCCCCAAGGCTTTCAGCTAAAACTCAGGACACTTGGCCTTAATCTGGTTTCTACTTCTAGAGGAATCAGGCTTGGGAAGTGAGATCAGGATACTTGCTATTAGGGGTCTTATAGCCACAAAACTCTAATACTGTGCCAAATAGCTGGTCTCTGCGGAATCTGTGTGTCTCACTACCACCTCCAGAAGCCTCACCTGGGCAGGCTGCAGGGACCTGGCAACCAGTGCCTGATGTCAATCTCAAGAGGTTTCTGTGCCTTCTGGTTCTGAGCTACCATGAGCTGGAGGACAGTCATGCTGCCACATGAAGGAGAACCTTTCTTTTTGAGAGAATTCCTTTTCTGGACCTGTAACATTTCCATTAGTCCTTTGGAGAAAGGACTTCCTTGAGCCTTGTCTTACGTGGGTCAGGAGCAGTGGCTTCCTGCCCTGCAGTTTCTGCAGGAGACCTCCTAAACTCCCAGCGAGAGAAACTCTCTTCACGCCTCTCTCAACAACAAAATAAGGCATCACAGAGTGACAACACTGTGAGCCTGACATGAGGCGAACATTATGGTGGGGCAGAGGGCATGGTGGGGCAAAGTTGCTCACCTTGTGGAAGCCAGGAAGCAAAGACGGACTGGAAGGGGCAGGTTGTGCAATCAGGTTTCCTTCTGCTTTTGTTCCATCCAGAACCCCACCATAATGGATGATGCCATGTACATTCTGGGTGGGTGTCCCTCGTCAGTGTGCAGTCCTACATTCTGATCATCTCTGCTAACACACTCACAGACACAGCCAGAAATGTCCTTTACTCTTAAGTGCTTCTTCATCCAATCAAGTTGGCAATCAAGATGAACGCAATGGCCCTTGGTAAATATGGCTTGGGCAGCTCTGAGAGCCAACTGAGAAACTTTAGGGGTCACAGAGAGGACTATATTGCATATGGGTGGCAAACTCAAATGCAACGGGGACCCCATAACCTATGTGAGAAAAGCTAGCTGGGTGAGGCTGGAGGCTCATAGAAAAACATGCTGCCTGGTTCCTGAATGGAAAACAGCTCCGTGCCAGCCATGCTGAAGGCAAGATAGCCCTACAGATGCCAGATTTTCTGAATATTCAAGAGAAGATGGAAAGCTAGATCGATCATCTATTTAACTTCCTGATTTTTAAGTGTCACCGATTTGTTCAATGGAAATAGACAAACACATCGAAGACTGGATTCAACAGGTGCACTGCCAGTTGCAACCTCTGTAACACACAGGGTTAACTAGATTCACAGGAGTTGGCAGGATCCAAATAAGAACAACCCAAAGCCTACCTCCCTGCCCTCCACCTCCAGGGAGCTTAGGCACCTCCACCAGGACTCAGACCCCAACGAGAAGTTAGCACAAGCTTCCCGTGACAGCTGCACTGAAAGGTCCTTCTTAGGCTTGTGTGACCTCAGCAAGAAGATTATACCTGTAAATCCCTGAAGCCAGCAGCCCAACGTGGGGGAAGGGCAAGAGGGGCCTGGCAGACCAAAGTGACCCAGCCGCCTCTACTTACGCTACCTGCCTCAGCCAGACAACCACGCTCCTTAGCCTTCTTTCTTGGGTCCCCATCCTCTCTCCTGGTTGAACCAAGACAACGGACGTACCCCAAAGGATTTTTAGTAATGAAGGGAAAGCACAAAGAGACATACACAGAACGCGATGACCTAGAAATGGGAGTGTTTATAGAACTTGGTTTTCAGAACCCAAGAGGGCCATACTATGTTAGAGTACCCGAGGAATCCAGTCAGGGAAGAGGGGAGGCAGTTTAAAGAGAGGAAGGGAAGGTGGCCAAGGACGGACTTCCACGTTGGGGAAGAGGGAAGGCCTGACTCTAGGAAATTAGGGGGATGAATAATCACGTTTCCAAAAAATCAGGAACCTGTCCGTGGAAGGTGAGAGCTAAAGGACGGTGAAGACTCTCACGCCAAAAAGGAGAGGATATCCCGGCAGATCCCTGAGTAAGGAACCGTATCCGGGATTCCCACGCAAGCAGATAGAACAGCCTCTCGTCAATCCCTGTCCCGGGAAGGTTTGAAAGCAGCGGTGCCCTAGTGACGCCGGAAAAGATGGAGCGGTTACCTTGGCGACGCGGGGCACACATCGGAAATAAATAAATAAGCAGTCGGGTTGCCGCAGCCGCGCCCCCGCGGGACCCACGCGCAGGGGAGGAGGCCCCACGGGCTCGGGTTCCGCAGCCCGCGCGCCCTCGCCATTGGCACAGCCGGCGGGGGTCACCCCCGGGGGGCGAATGGTACAGTCCTCCGCCCGCGCCCGGACCGCCGCCGGAGGGGAATCGCCGAGCCGGGCGCAGCCACCGCAGCCCTCAGCGCGGGAGCCGCGTCCGGAGGCGGCGATGGAGGGAGTCAGCAGCCACCGGACCCTGTCCTACAGCCGCTGGAGCTACGACAGGTAGGGCGCGCGGGGACTGGCCGCGCCGGGCCCGCCAGGTGGCCCGCGTGGGCGCCGCGGACGCTGCCGCGCACGCCGGAGCCGCGGGCCTGGGGGCCGGGCGTGGGCGTGGGTGCCGGACCCCCAGCTGGGCTCGGGCGTCGGGGCGCGGGGTACGCAGGGCCTCCGGGGCGCGGGCCGGAACTCGGGCGAGGGCGTCCTCACAAGTCCCGGGCAGAGCGGATGGAGGAGGGCGCGCCGGCTCGGAGACCCCCGCTGTGGCCCCGCCCCCGCCCGCTGCCCCGGGGCGTCGTGGGCGCCAGAAGCGCACGGAAAGGCGTGGCGGGGCTGCGGGCGGGACGGACTCAGCGCCGGGCATCCAGGCTGCGCCCCGCGCTGCCCTGGCCCCAGGGGTCTGCGCCCCGCTGCCTCCGCGGGGTGGGCGGGGGCTGGCTGCGCGCTGAGTGCCCGCTCGCTGCCCTCGACCTGGTCGGGGGCGAACTGCAGACAGAGCGCAGCGGCGGCCTGGGCGCCCGGCCCCTGGCTGGGAAGCTGCTGCCCGCGTGGGCGTTTTGCAGTCGCGCTCCCCACGCACTGGTCTTTTAGCATGGAGTCATCCTCCCTGGCGAAATGAGAAAAATAAGGACAGCGGAGTGAGTTGGTGATAAAGTGGTAGATTTATTCTGAGATCGTATAGGCTCTACATTTTTTGGTGTGTTAAATACCACTTCTGTATTTCAAATAAAACCGTGCTGATAGTACATAGTAGTTAAAAAGAAAAGTTCACAACTCCCTGACGGTCGCCAGATTTCTGGAGTTAAATTTTTGATCCACGGCCCTCTGGTGAAGGCTGGGAGGGAAACTTCATCAACTGAACCGTTCTGACCTTCCTAAAATGCAGCCTTCTACTACTCTTTCTCCCTTGGAAAAATCCTAGCTGGGCGTGGTGGCCCACACGGGTAAGCCCAACATCTTGAGAGGGATTGCAAGAGGATTGCAAGGCCCGAGCCCAGCCTGGACAGTGTAGCAGTTTACAAGACCCTGTCTCCAGATTGTAAAAAAAGGCTGGTTGGGGGATGTAGCAATGAGAAGGCCATGGGTTGAATCCCCAGTACTGCTGCTGCAACAAAACAAAACACACAGCTGCATCTCTGACAACCTTTGTTTTCCTAGATTCAGAGAAACAGATGTCCCTCCTTCCCCGGGCTAATTCCCCTAAGACCCCTCTTCAGCCTCCCTAGGTCTCACCTCGCTTGGATCCCATCTGTTTCTTGCATCTTTACCTTCCATCCTCATCGGGCATCGACAGGTCCAAGTTTGTCCAGTCTCCCTCCTGGAGATGGGTCCACTTCTTTGCTTTCCATTTGCTGCCTCCTCTAGGGAAAAATATCATCTGAATGGGCAGATTCCCTTTTCTCATCAAGCCTTTATGAATGTATAACCCGTGCAATCCATTGTCCACCGCCTGTGAATCCCAGTGAACCTGCCCTTTCGAAATGCAGTGTTCTCTATAGACAAGAGCTCTAAAATGATTGGAATATTAATTTTAAAATGAGGAACCTACAAACTTGTTTTCAGATCACAAATGATACATTCACATACTTACTCAACAAACTCTGTGCTGGGTCCTAGAGATAAGGGGATAAAGACATAATTCCTTTCCTTTCCAGATGAGCTCAGAGTCCAGTGAAAATAAATGATAGTGCACATGAAAGGCCTAATGCATATATGAGAAAAAATTTAAAATTGAGCTGATTCTATATCATAACTGGATTTTTTTTTCTCCTGTAAAAACAAAATCAGAAAGACTGGCATTAGTTAACCTGGATTTGAATTCTGACACTACCTAGCTAACCTTGGACAAAGTACTTTCCCTTTCTGAGTCTCAATTTTTTTCCTCTGTAAAATGGGGAAGTTTGAATATGAAATAAGGTAACAGAAAGGGCTTGGACGTGGTAATCATGCAGTAAGTCATGCCTACTGCTGTTTCATTAATACATACTGTAGATGTTAACTGGGAACCTTGGTTTTCAGAAGCTCAGCTTGAAAATTATTGTTCTCCTTTTTAGCCCCAGAAATAAAGATATTTCCTGCCATGTGTTTTCAGAACTCTAGTCTTCCCTGACAACCTCAACATCTGGGGAGCTATATGAAAAAACAGCTTCCAGGGCCCTCGTCCAGGCTAATTGAATCAACTTAGCCAAGGGTCGGACCCCGTACTCAGTATTCTGTAAAAGATTCCCGGTGTGACACAGCCTGTTCAACTCTTCTCTGGAATCACTAGTCTAAACCGCTCACCTCCATCCTTTAACTACTTGGTTTTTAAAACATAAATACTGAATTATTAGAAAAAGTACACCATCCTCAATAAAGCTTTTAAAAGTATTATACGAGCAACACATGCTTGGGGTGCACAGGTATTAAAAGTGAAATTCTATAATCTTTTGCCCCCACCCCTCCAGACCTTTAAGTAACCACTGTAAATAGTTTAAAACTCACTTTCCAAGCTTGCTATTTAGCTCCTTCCCATACCGCATCGTTGAACTGGGGAGCCACTCTTCTTCCTAGTGGACTTCTCTGCAATGTGTTTACTTAGGTTGTTTTTGCTTTTGGTTCTGGGACCATATGTATATCAGTTATCTATGCTGTGTAACAAAAACACTTCTAAACATAGCTGAGACCAACAACTGTTTCAATTGGCTCAACATTCTGCAGATCCTCAACTTGGCCTGGGCTCAGTGGATGGATTTTGAGGTCCAGTTTAGGCTCAGCTTTCCTGGGTGAGCTTGCTTACATAGCTGGTTCTTCAGATGGGAAGTCTCAAACAGCAGGGGTCTCTCTCCATGTGTTCTCTTGTCGTCCAGTAACTTACTCAGATGTGCTCATATGGTTACAGAAGGGTTCCCATTGAGACAGCAGAAAGTACAGGGCCACTTGAGGAGTATGTCTGAAACTTGTGCACGATTTGAGTGGCATCTGCATTAATCAACGTAAGTCACAATGCCTGCCTATATTTAAGAGGTGGAGAAGTAAACCTCACCTCTTGAAGGGACAGACTGCAAACAATGTAGGACAACTTGATGATATACCATTATGTGCTGCTTACATATTTTAAATTGCTGACTCCTTGTGGTCCAATGTCCAGATGTGAACACATGCCAAAGATCTCCTTTCTTCCATTTTAGTCCATCTCAGGCTATACCCTAGTCTTATTGTAATCAAACTATTATATATTGTAATCCCTTAAAATATTGTAATCCAAATATTGTAATCCCTTTTCCTGTCCATCTTGCAGTCCAGAAAGTTATATTTGTAATCCCGTTGTAATGTTACTGGAATTCCTGTGAATTAATTCCAGTATACCACCTCCAGTGCAACCCACAGCAAGAATGAAGACACTAAGACATATTGATAGTTATGGGCAGCCAAGGGGTCCTGAATCTGGTCCAGGTGAGGATGCATGGAACAAAGACCTTAATCTAAGGCATCACCCAGCATTTATTATCTCATGAACAAGGGAGTGGCTTGAGGATGAGTGGTGGTGAGACTGGCGGGAATTACATGAGTAATGTGAGCTGAACAGGCCAGGTGGGGAGAGAGCACCTCTGCAGTATGCAGGGAGAAGGATATGCAGAAAGTCCAATCTGTATAACTTGACTGAGGTAGCATTTGAATGATTTACGAGACAGTTGCTTCAGCTTTTGATACATAAACATTTGTGTCTTTGGAAGTCATGACCTCTTTTCTAGAGGCTTGCACCCAGTTGACATTCCTAGAGCTATATGGCTCTGCCATCCCACTGTGCTCAACCATTTATAGGGAACACAATGTGAGGAAACCGGAAGCTGTTGGCTGGCTTCAAGGATTATATATCAGCACCTCAGCTAGCCTTATTTGCACCTCAGCTAGCCTTAGAGCCAGTTGAAGGGAGAAGGAAATAGCATAGCCAGCTCTGCACTTATCAGTGTATGGAGATGGGGCTCAGCTTAACCAATACTGAAGCAATTGTTCTGCAAGGGGAGCTGCCCACATCGTCTCCTACATGATCTCAGTTATTTTCATGTTTTTAACAGGGAAATCAATTATCTTCAACCCAGATAACTGATTTCCCTGTTTAAAAAACTCAATTGTCCCACCTACAAAGAAGAAAAAATGGCACCTGTCTCTTAAAGTGGGCCATTCATTTAATATGTAATTTTTGAGCACTTTTTAAATACCAGACAATATTTTCCACACTGGAGACAGAACAATGAACAAAACAAAGCCAAAACCCCTGGTCTCATAGTCCTGTCTAGTGGAAGAGATAGGCATAGGCAATATATATATATATATATCTCGTCAGTGCTAAATGACTCATATAATAAGTACAGAAGAAAATGAAGCAGAGTAACACGGACAGAGTCAGACTGCACATGAATGGTGGTGGCAGTGAATTATTAGTCATGTAATATGGTCCAAGAACTTTCTGATAAGATGATACTTTAGCAGAGATGTGGAAAAAGAAAAAGGGAATGAATCATGGTTAATTGGAAAGAATATTCAGTGGAAGAGGAACAGCAGGTAAAAATAATGGTGCTGAAGTAGAATGTCCCAGTGTGTTTGAGAACACCAGGCAGCCTAGAGTGTCCTTGTGCATCTTTGTAATACTTCTTACTCCTCCTCCATCTCCTGGGTCCCATGCCCCATCCTCAGAGAACCACTGATCTGATTTGTTTGCATTTCCTAGAATTTTATATAAATGTAAATCATCTATATAAATGTTAATCAATTCTTTCAGAAAGCATAATTTTCATATTCTTCCCTGTTGCACAATTCAGTAGATCATTTCTTTTTATTGCCAAATGATATTTTGTTACATAGATATACCACCGTTTGTTTATCCACTTATCTGTTGGTAGACATTCAGGTTGTTTTCCGTTTGGGTTACTTCAAATAAAAGCTGTTTTGGATATTCAAGTATAAGTCTATGTATGAATATACATTTTTATTTCTTTTGGGCAAATATTTAACAGTGGAATGTCTGGTACATGTGGTAGGTCTGCATTTAACTTTTTAAGAAACTATGTAACTTCTCAAAAGTGAGTATACCATGAAACATTCTCACAAGTAGCATATGAGACTTCCAGTTCCTTGACATCCTTGGGACAAGCTAGTCAGTCTTTTTAGCATTAGCCATTCTAATAGGTATGTAATGGCATATTGTTTTGATTTTATTTTGCATTTCCCTGATGACTGACGATGTTGAGCTTTTTTTCATGTGCATGTGTCATCTATATGTCTTTTTTGGGAGAAATATCTATTAAAATATCTTTCCTATTTTCAAATCTGGTTATGTTTATCTTATTGAGTTTTGAGAGTTCTTTGTAAATTTCTGTACATATCCTTTATCAGATACATAACTTGTAATGTTTTCCCCCATCTGTTGCTTTTCATTCTCTTATTATTTTCAAGAACACATGTTTTTACTTCTGATGAAATCCAGTTTATCAATGAGTTCTTTTATGGATTGTACTTTTAGTGTCATATCTAAGAACTCATTTGCCTAAGCAACAAAGATTCCTTCCCAGTAATTTTCTATTCTTATATTTTAAATTTAGATGTCTGCTCCATCTTGAGTTAACTTTTTGTATGTTGTAGTTTCATTTAAAAAAAAACTCAATGGTTCCACCACTATTTGGGAAATAAAGGAAAAGTCCTCTTTCCTTTTTGAACTTTTATTGAAAATCAAGGCTGGGTATAGTGGTATGAACCTATCATCCCAGCTATTTGGCAGGCTGAAGCAGGAGGATCACTTGAGCTGAGGAGTTTGAGGCCAGCCTGGGCAAATAGCAAGAACCTCCCTAACAAAGAAAATCAATTGACCTTATTTTAAGTTTATTGTCTATATTCTTTGCCTTTGTTCCTTAGCCTTCCCTTCCTCTCTCTTTCTCATTCTTTTGGATTTACTAGAGGTTGAGCCCAGAGCCTTTGTGCTAAGTTACCTCCCCAATCCTTTCTAAATTTTTTATTTTGACAGGGTTCAGCTAAGTCATTAAATGGCCCAAGGTGGGCTTGAACATGTGATCTTCTTGCCTCAGCCTCCCAGAGTGCTAGGATGATAGACATGCAACACCACACCCAGCTAGCATTGTGTATTTCTTGGTGATATTATAAGTAATATTCTAAAAATTCCAGTTGTTCTTTGCTATTGTAAAGCAGTACACCCAGGGTATATTAATAGTGGCAAAGTATAACATTAAATGAGCAGTTTCAGTGGTATCTAAGTATATACAATTCAGTGGCATCAATTACATTTATAATGTTGTGTAACCATTACCACTATTTCCAAAATCTTTTGATAATCCTGAACAGAAGAAACTCCTACCTATTAACACATTCACAATGGGGCCGTAATTTGTATGTCTTACTTTCAGATGACTTGAACCACTGGTGGTGCATGCATTACTGTCTCATGAATGACTGTACTACCTGTACCATTGGCTGTGGATAGGACAGTCACATATATACCATCAGTGGTCAAGACGGCAGGAACGTGATAAGGGGATAACTAACTCATTCACTCTTCTTCCCAGCTCCCGATAACCTTAATATGCTTTTCTGTTTCCATGACTTTGTTTTTTCTAGACATTTCATATGAGTGGAGTAGAATGTTATTTTTTCTCTTGCATCTTGCTTCTTTCTTTCCTTTTTTTTTACTGTTTTATTTATTCATTTTTTTATTTTTAAAGGGAACAAAACAAAACAAAACAGAATAGAGTTAAACACAACAAAGCATTTCAGAACAGACCACTGCAAGCAATACAGGTCTTCAAAACACAACAATAGGAGATTAACAATGGCTACCCTAGTGTCTCTTGTTTTCTTTGAAATGGTTGTTCATACATTCACACACAGTAAACTCAAACA
>RJWT010004250.1:0-33885 GCA_004365215.1 Cuniculus paca | reverse complement strand
AGTTCTTCCACCATTTGCTTATTCATTTATTTCACCAGGGATTGAACTCAGGGTCTTCATACTGAGATACAGCCCCACCCCTTTGTTGTTTTTGAGTCAGGGTCTAAGTTGTCCAGGGTAGGCTTAGATCCTTAGAACTTGTGATCCTCCTGCCTCAGCCTTCCTGAGTGCTGGAATTACAGACATGCACCACCATGTCCAGATTCTTATTTACCTTTTAAAAGATTATGGAAAAATTCAAACATAAAAATTTATGGGGCCAGGGATTTAGCTCAGCAGCATAAGTGCCTGCCTGGCAAGCACAAGGGCCTGAGTTCAATCTTTGGTACAAAAAAAAAAATAATAATAAAATAAAATTAGAATAGTATAATAAACCTCACATAAAATTAAAAAAAAAAAAACCAGTCATCTGTTTGGCCAGTTTTATTTCATTCACAACCCCACCCACTCACCTGACCCAAGCTTATTATAAACCAACCCAGAAGAACCATGGGATTTAGCTCAGTGGCCTAAGCGCCCGCCTGGCAAGTGTGAAATCGTGAGTTCGATCCCCGGTTTGAAAAAAAAAAATTTATAAACCAACCCAGATACCATAGCATTTCACTGTCATAGTGATTTTGCAGAGCTGGGTCCTAAACCCAGGGCTTCCTGCATGTAGGGAAGAACTCTGCCACTGAGCCACACTCCAGCCTGTGGTGGTGAGTTTATTTATTTTTGGAACTGGGAATGGAACTCAGGACCTCACACTTACCAGGCAGGTGCTCTGCCGCCGAGCTATATCCCCGTGCCTGTGGTGAGTTTAAATGGAAAATTTTAAAGAAAAATACAAGGAGAGTTTACGGTGCAAATGTATATACATTATTTTTTTTTCTGTTTCATATCCTGCTCTTTTCCACACCACTGAAGGTGCGGCAGGTTCAGAGAAATTCAACGACTGTCCTTCAGTCACAGTATTTGTAGTCAGAACCGGAATCCACTGGTTTTTTTTTTCTTTCTTTTCCCTTTTAACACGAACTTTACTGCGTGTAAAATATGACAGGACATTTAAAATTTAGAGCAGAAACCTGTCGTCCTTAATAAACCCAGGTTTTCCCTATTCTAAGACCAGGCAGCAAGCAGGACGGAGCCCTGCTCTCTCCCGGGCGGTGGGTCCCGAAGACCGGCCAGTCTTCTCCTCCCGAACGCGTCCGGCTGCGTCACCACACGAAGCTCCCGGCGTGCGACCCACGGTAGCGACGCTGCGATCAACGCCCCAGCGCCCCAGCCTGGCCGTCGGGCGCCACGGAGGCGAGGCAGCCGGGGGGTGGTGCGCTCCGCACCTCCTGCGCGCCGGCAGCTGAATCAGGAGGGTCTCTTCCTCAAAATAAACAAAGGCTGGGGACGCAGCTCAGCGTGAAGGACCAGGGTTCAACCCCCAGATCCGCACCGCGACTCTCGGAGCCGCCACAGCCGGTTCGGGGCCGAGCTGCGGCCGGAACGGGCAACGACCCCACCGCAGGAAAGGTGACCAGACGCCAGCCGGACCCCGCGGCCGGAGCGCTCTGCGCACGCGCGGAGTGCCGGCGCCGGAAGTCGGTCCGCGGCTGGCGACTTCCGGCCGCGCGCCGGAAGTGGCTCTTGAGCGCCACCGCCAGCTTTGCCCGAAGAAAGGCGCCCTCGAGTTTGAGCGGGCGGTCGTGCACGCGGTGCCGCGGTCGTGCGAACACGCGCGTGTGCAAGGCGAGATGTCGCACCCGTCCCCGCAAGCTAAGCCCTCCAACCCCAGTAACCCCCGGGTCTTCTTTGACGTGGACGTCGGCGGGGAGCGAGGTGAGCGGAGGCGGTGCTCCGGGCCCCGGGCCGCACGGGCGCTCGGCGGAGGGCGGCGGCCCACGCAGACCTGGGGAGACCCGGCGAGGCGAGCGGCGCCTAGTGCGCCCGGCCGTGCGAAGTTTCTGGAAACCCCGCCTCGGGCACGGGCCCGCCGTTGCCTGCGTCCGCCGCTGCGGCTGCGCCTCCCCGGCGCCTGGCGCCGAGGCTGGAGCTGGGTCGCGCGCCTGCGCCGGGGGCGTTCGGTGGGTTCCCTCGCGGTCCGCGGCTGGTTAGCGCACTTTCCTCCCGCTGATGCGCGTCCTCGAGGGCCGGCGAGCTCGGCGATCTGCTTTTTTTTTTTGTCTTTTTGAGACAGGGTCTCGCTGTGTGGTTCAGGCTGGCCTTGAGCTCACTTTGTAGCCCAGGCTGGTCTCGAACTCACAACGATCCGCCTGTCTCAGCCTCCTGAGTGGTGGGATCGCTGATCGTCTTTGATTTCGGCATGAGGGAACTGAGCTCCGAACTGCTGTGCGGTTGCCTAGGATACACCGCGGCCCGAAGCTCCCAAGCCTTGTGCATTAGGCTGTGTGCGTGTGGCTTGTTCTCCAACAGGTTAGATTTGCAGGCCAGGCACTGTGTTTAAATGCACGCGCCCGCACACGCGTGCACACACGCACGCGCGTTTTCAGTTCGTTTTGGAGCTAATGTTAGTTTTATTTTCACCTGTCTTAGGAATTGGATAGAAGAAGAATTTTGTCAGTTTTTGTCTCAGAAGCTGTTTTCCCAAAACAGAAAGGCTACAGATGTACCTAAAATTTGGCCAGCTTGACCATCCAGAGGGTATTTAATTTGCTCCTGTTGGCTGCTTCGTGACTGCAGTGCTGCACTTGTGATGCTGTTCAGGATTAAAACCATTTGTACTTCATGTTCTTACGTACAAATGGTGCTTATCTGCTGGCCACTGTAATTGATTATGATCTTTTCTGTGATGTTTCAAATTCATCTAGGTACATAACAGACTAAAATTGACAGAAGACGACATAGAAAATGAGAGTAACATCCAGCAGTCCTATGGCTAGGTTCATATCCGGGGGAGATGCCATTTGTGTGTGGAGGAGATCCGCACACTCCCATATTCCTTGCAACACTATTTACAATGGCCAGGATAGTGGAATCAACCTCAGCACCCATCGATGCATGAATAGTGTGGTGTATACATAGAATAGAATTTCTAAAAAGCAAATCCTGTTATTTGTGACAGTGCGGATGAACCTGGGACAGTATGTTAAACGAAAGAATCCAGGCACGGGAAAACGAAAACATATATCACATCATCTCACTAAAGAGATGTTGGTCAAAAGACACATTTCGGTTACAAAAAGGGATAAGTTCAAGAAGTCTGTTGTACAACATCGTGATTATAGTTGGTAACAGTATATTGCATTTTTTAAATTGCCCCAAAAAAGATAAATGGAATTTAGTCATTCATCAGTGATCTCTTGCCATAATTATACCGTCTTTTTGTCATTTGCTTATTTGTTGTTTTGTTTTGCATACTGACAAGATTTTCTTTTCTTTTAGTTGGTCGAATTGTTTTAGAATTGTTTGCAGATATTGTACCCAAAACTGCGGAAAATTTTCGTGCCTTATGTACAGGAGAAAAAGGCATTGGACCCACGACTGGGAAACCTCTTCATTTCAAAGGATGTCCTTTCCATCGAAGTATGTAAAATTTTCTGAATCTGATTATGTTCATACTGATAATAAAATCCCATCCTTTAAGAGTTAGGGAAGAGAACCCTAAAGCGAGGGTAAACTTTCAAAAGTACCGTTGATCTGGGCGTGGTAGTGCACACTTGTAACCCCAGCATTCTGAGAAGCTCAGGTTGAGGCGGACAGTTCTCTAAGTTTGAGCCCCGCACGGATAATTTATTGACTTACTGAGACCTTGTCTCAAAATGAAAAAAATGAAGAGGTCTGGGGATGTAGCCAAGACTGAAGGCCCCAGGTTCAGTCTTCAGTACCAGCACCACTTAAACAAAGGAGTACCACTAGTGTCTAAGACAGTGCTTTGACTCCTGAGGCCGTAGCTTGATTTTGTAACGGTTGGTCTTTGAGAGCTGGAATGAAGCGTGAGCTCGTGTTATGAGCTGTGGAGAAACAGCTCCCCCAGCTTCTTCTTCATCTGGATGAGATTTGACTGGGAAAGGAAGAGCGAGGCCACAGCTGCCCTGGCTAGTCGCCTGCTGACTGAGAAGTTACGTCTGTTCTCGGGCAGGATTGCTTGGGAAGGTTGCAGATTCAATGAGTCAGAGCGTTGGTCCTTCCTTTAGTGATTGCTTTACAGTTTCCTGTGAATGCAGGAGCGACATGTCCTTACCATTTTGTTTTAGCATCTAAAGTACTATGTTAAGTCCTGAGTAAATGCTGTCTATGAACAGACAAGTTCAGTGTCCTAATCAGATAGGAGTACTTTTACGTGTGTGGTGCTGGTGATCAATCCCCGGGTGTCGCTCTGTGGCAGTTGCTGTGCTGCCAAGCTCCGCCCTTGTCTAGTAACTTTTTAAAAAACTTTACGTATTAAAAAAAATCATTGATACTTAAAAATGTTTTTCTGTTTGTTTGGGGTTTTTTTGGTACCAGGGACTGAGCTCACAACCTCACACTTGCCAGGAGGGTGCTTAAGCCACTGAGCTAAATCCCTGGCCCACTTAAAAATGTTTTAAACTGTTGATTTACTTTCATGGTTAAGAAAACATCAAAATATGCTAACAAAATGTATGTGGAAAATAGTTAACATAGCAGCTTGAGAGCGCTGTCCTTCTGAAGGTTTCCTCCGAGTCGGCAGGAGTCTGGGAACGTGGTCCTTGCGCCTTCCTAAGCATGAGAGTCATTTACTGTGTCTGGTGGATTTGTCCCACCTTCTAATTTACGCTGAACAGCTGCTTTCTTTTCGAGAGTCGGAAATTTTAGAACGTGCTAACAGAGGACGCCTACGTGGTAAGGCTCCAGTAAACACTGCACTTCTGGTGCTGATTCTCTAATTGGCTTCTGGGGCATCATCTACATCACTGCATTTTCGGGGCTGGGGGAAGTGTGTCTTCTGTGACTTCGGTGGGCGAGAGAAAGCAGAGGGACGTCTGCGCAGTGATTCCCCTACAGACTGCCTGCCTGTGTGTTTTCCCTGCCTCTGGCTGTCTACCCTTATTATTGTAATAAACCAAATGCAGTCTCAAGAGTCCCAGGGATGGGCCGGGGATTTAGCTCAGAGGCACAAGCACCTGCCTGGCAAGTGCGAGGTCACGAGTTCATTCCCTGGTGCCAAAAAAAAAAAGTGCCAGGGAGCTCTGACTTGCATAACCCTTAATACAAAAGGATAGCATTTGCTGAAATATTTCCATTAGAATTTTTAAAATAATGTTTGATCTTTAATCAGTGGACATTATTGAGTGACTGTATACTTTGTTACAAGGAATAAAAGAGTTGCCTGTTCATTGTTACATTGTAATTGTTTGTTGGAAGACACAGGTGGGTGTCACAAATGGAGGTAGTCAGGATGGCTGTGGGAGGAAGCTTAGGCGTTCATCTTTCAGTCGCAGTGACAGTTTTATCTGAATAGCATGTTTAAATTAGTTCTTTCAGTGTTGGTGACAGACCAGGCAGTAAAAAGTAGGTTGTTGGTGGCCTGTAATCACAGTACTTAGGAGGCTGAGGCAAGAGGTTTGCTACAAATTCAAGGCCAGCCTTGGCTACATAGTGAGTTCAAGGCCAATCTGAACTGCACAGGGAAAGCATATCTCGAAAAGACAAAAAAAAAAAGGTAGATTGGTCTTAGATCATGGAAAAGCCTTATATGAGCTGTGGAGGTGGGTGGGCCGACGGCAAAGTGCCATGGCTAATGTCATGCTTTGTGAAAGGTCTTTTATTGACACATACGCATTAGTTAACATTGCCAAAAAAAAAAATTGCCAAAGCCACTCATGCCTTAGTCACTAATGACCATTTTCTTTTATTGCAGTTATTAAGAAATTTATGATTCAGGGGGGAGACTTCTCAAATCAGAATGGAACAGGTGGAGAAAGTATTTATGGTGAAAAATTTGAAGACGAAAACTTTCATTATAAGGTAAAGAAAATGCATGCTTTTGTTAATATAAAGCTTACATACTTGAAATGTACTTGTTAGAGTAAGACACTAAAATGTCTCAAGTATGCTTAAATTCTTCCCTTACAAAAGGAAGCACGTTTGAAGATATGTATAGTGGGCGCGCTGCTAGGGTTTGAACCCAGTGTCTTGTGCATGCTAGTCAAGTGCTCCGCCACAGCGCCCAGCGTGCATCTTTAATACCGAAAGTTTGGGCCAGGGTTATAGCTTTGCAGCACAACACCTGCCTGGAAAGTGCAAGGTCCTGAGTTTGAGTCCCAATAATATATATATATATATATATTCAGAAAAATTGCATTTGTAATATAGAAAGTTTTCATCCAGTAATGGTTTTTATTTGGCAGAAATACCATAGTTAATTCATTGTGCTCAAAATTTTACATGCTTCAGTTAAACTAATGAGTTTTCTTGTAAGTGTGGCTCTCCCATATGGCAAAATTGATTCCAGAAAAAAATCTTTTCATTATCATAAAAACAGTACCTTGTGCATCTTTAGCATTGAGTTTGAAGAACAGTGAAACAGTGCAGATATCCAGGATGTCAGGGGATTTTCAGACTAGCGGATGTGGTGACCGTCCTAGCTGCTCAAGGGCGTTAGTGGTGCCTGTGCCTTCTTAACCGCATTGTTCCAAGGTCTCAGCAGAGTGCACTGAATCACTGAAGGTGTCGGAATGGACATGAAAGCACAGAGGTAAAGTGCTGTCTTCGAGATATGGAATGGAACAGAGTAATCGACAGTAATTTGAAAAAAAAGCCATCAGTTTTTCTTTGTTTGTGGGGGGATTGGTTTAGGAGTGTTCAGGCAGGGTCTCACTGTGCAGTTCAGGCTGGCCTCGAACTCGTTTATTAGCCCAGGCTGACCTCGAGCTCACAGTGATCCTCCTGCCTCAGCCTCCCAAATGCTGCAATCACAGGTGTGCGTCACCATGCCTGGCAGAAGATGTCATCAGTCTCTAAATAGTATGTGTTGACTGCAGCTGTATGCTCAACTCTGTCACTGGCCCAGTAAGCTTACAAAAATGAAAGGCCTTGATAAGGAACTTATAGTCTTAATCTCAAAGACAAGATTAAAGCTCTTGGGACAACTGGAGAATAGAAGCACGCAAATAAATGGCAAAGTGACGAATATACTTTCTTGTATAACTTGGCACAGGCTGAGTACCACTTATATGAAATGTTTGGGACAGAAAGTGTTTCAGCCCAGATGTACTTAGATTTGTAATATTTGCATAGACTCCTGGCCGGGCATCCCTAATCTGAAAATCTGAAATGTGAAATGTGTTGAGTGCTTCAAAAGTTCTACACTTTGCAGCCTATAAAATTGTAGGTTTTGGGCCTGGGATTTAGCTCAGCGGTGTAAGTGCCTACCTGGCAAGTGCGAGGTTGTGAGTTCCATCCCTGGTACCAACAAAAAAAATCGCAGATTTTCAGATTAGGGATGTCCAGCCCATGGGCCGTTCTTTCTACGTATGCTGTGCTGTAGGAGAAAGATGTCGTTTCTTCGATCCAGACTCCCGGGGACCGAGGCCAAGGAGACTGGGCCTTGCAGGGTAGCTGTAACTGGAAAGACGGGAACTCAAATACTGGCTTGGAATTGGAGAAGCAGTGGATTGGGAGAGATGAAGGCGATAGGAAGCTGAGGAGAAAAGTTGATACGCATTTGATATTTGGGGACAGCACCATGGAAAGCTGCTAGAAGAACGAAAACTCAGATTACCCGACGATCAGCTTGGCGGGCAGACGGGAGGCTGCCGAGAGCAGGCGCAGCTCTGGGGTTGCCAGACCTCAGTGGCCCTGAAAGCCGAATTTCATTTAGACCGGAGGGGAAGTGACGCTGTGCACGCCAGCAGGGGAGCAAGCCTGAGCCGACAAGCAGAAAGCGGAAGAGACCGGGCTCTGTGGAGCCTTTGAACAGGGCGATGCCTGGGCAGCTTCTGTATGTCAGTGAGGCGTAGCTGTTTCTGTAGCACGTGCTGGAAGAGCTGATCCATCTGCTTCGGGAAGACCTGAATGACCCGTCTCAGTTCACCACCGTTACCGTTAGCAGCTTACTGATGTGGGAGGGAAGACTCATCGAGGCCTGTTGTGAACGTGGGAAGACTGAAAAGGGTTCCGTCACAGGGAGGGTGAAGCTGATCACTAGATTCCCTTAATGCAGCTGCTTCACCTGAAAGACGAAGACTGAAAGATGAGCATCTTTCTAAGATGGCCGGTTGAGAAATAAAACCCCTTACTGTTCTTTTCTGTTCTCTGACTTAATTTTTATGCCTGTCTTGAAGTTTAAAAAGGGATTAAGTGCTCTGTTTCATTTATTAAAGGTTATAATTTATGCTGGGCATGGTGGTGCTCGCCTGTAGTCTCAGCATGCAGGAAGCTGAGGCAGGAAGATTGCTGCGAGTTTCAGGCCAGCCTGGGCAGCATAATGAGTTCACAACCAGCCTACGTAACAAGGTCCGGTCTCAAAAACGAAAGCAAACGAAACAGTTACAATTCATATAAAATCAAAGTAAATGGTGATACATAGATTTTGAAATATAATTAGAGAGTAGAGTTCAATCTAAATGGTAATATAGGCCGTCCTAGTTTTATGTGCATGATCGGTGAAAGAACCATTCAGAGTATACCTCCTACCTCGGTTTTCAAATGCTTTCATTTCTGCAGCACGATCGTGAGGGTTTACTGAGCATGGCAAATGCAGGCCGCAATACCAACGGCTCTCAGTTCTTTATCACAACAGTTCCAACCCCTCATCTGGATGGCAAACATGTGGTGTTTGGACAAGTAATTAAAGGAATAGGTGTGGCGAGGCTACTGGAAAATGTAGAAGTAAATGGTGAAAAACCTGCCAAAGTAAGTAAAAGGCGAATTTTTCTTATTGTCTTAGTCACTGTCTCAAAGAGATGTAAGTTTAAAGGGTCAGGTGGTTATCCGGAAAAGCTGGAAAATGTTAGGGTGATGTGTCTGCCCACTTCCTCTTCTGCCTGAGGAAACCACCCTACGGGAGGAGAGGTTCTGGCTCAGGGCTTCAGAAGTGTCAGTCCGTAGTCGGCGGGTTCTACTGGATTAGGGGAGGGGCGAGGGGAACCGTTCGGGTGGAAGGGCGAGCACCTGCTGGCAGCCTGGAGAGTGAGGGAGGAGCCAGGGACAGAGGGACCCAGCCCACGCCCCACCCAGTCCATTCAGTGGGGAGCTCAGCGCTGGACTGATCCACCAGTGGCAGTGAGAGCCCTCGTAGTGCAGTCACTTCCTGAAGGCTATCAGATGGCAAGTCTTCAGTAAACTTGTTTTCGAGACAGGGTCTTGTGATCCTTCTGCCAAGGACCCCCCCAGCCCTGCCGCCCGCCCCGCCCCAAGTGCTGGGTTTACGGGCGTGCACCGCCACGGATGGCTAAAATGGGCCTTTTAGAAGATTTGTGTGATTTTAGGGCTAGGGGTTTAGCTCAGCAGCTCAAGCGCTTGGCCTGATAAGTACAAGGTCATGAGTTTGATCTCTGCTACCAAAAAGAAAAAAAAAAGTGGTTTTAAAGATTTTATATTAGTGTCAACTTCAGTGCTCACAGTGTTTGCGGGATTGCTTGCATTCTCCCGTCCCTGCGCAACTGCTGAGTCTCTGTGCAGTGCGGTCTGTGAAGAGGACATACAGCTAGTTTCTCATCACACCGTGCTGTTCAGCTGGAGGTGTGGGCCTTGTTCCTTAACTTTTCTTGGCCCGTTTCCTCCTCCTGTATACATTTCTAAAGGGTTTAGGTGTGGTCATTTCCAAGGATTCTTGGGTTCTAAATGTCTGCGAATCAGAATGACCATAACACCACCCACCCTGTGTGTGGGAACTGGAAACTCATCCTTGTGGGATGTAGACTGGCACTTTGTTTATGGAGGGAATAGTAGTAAATTAAAAGTTTGTGCCTTGTCTAAAGACAGATGTGTTCGAGCTCCTGAGCAGTAAGACAGTATTTATGTGAATAGTGATGTCGCTGCTTTAGTTGGATGTGTATAGCAGGGGTTGTAGTCATAGCAGACAGTCCCGCTCTCAACCTGAGCGCGGCTTGGGGAGTACTGCACAAGCATTGCAGCTGTATAGCTTTTAAACTCAGTTTTTAAACCTCTCGGTAATATGGTAGCGCCCTTCTACAATTTTGTGTTATTTTACAGTTGTGCATTATTGCAGAATGTGGAGAACTGAAAGAAGGTGACGACTGGGGGATATTCCCAAAAGATGGCTCTGGCGACAGTCATCCAGACTTCCCGGAAGACGCGGATGTGGATTTCAAAGACGTGAGTACTGGCAGACCAGTCAGACTTTCGCATAGCAGACCATCTGAGCTGAAAGTCTGTGCTTTGCACCAGGCTGTCATAAAGGTAGGACCTAGCATTGTCGTATTAGTCACCAACATCCAATTTATTTGTATTCTTTTGTACAGGTAGATAAAATTTTATTAATAACAGAAGACTTAAAAAACATTGGAAATACTTTTTTCAAGTCTCAGAACTGGGAGATGGCCATTAAAAAGTACACAAAGGTTTTAAGGTAATAAAGCATTTTGTAAAAAATTTTTTTGTGTATGGTCCTGGGGATTAAACCTAATGCCTTATGCATGCTAGGCAAATCCTGCCACTGAGCTACACCTCTGCCCCAGGTAGTAAAGCATTTTAAAATAAAATTACTTTTTTTTTTTTTTTTGTACCAGGGATCGAACTCCCAACCCATGCTTGCCAGGCAGGCGCTTATGCCACTGAGCTAAATCCCCAATAAAATTACTTTTAAAGAACTTGTAAGTTGAATTATAAAGCTGAAATTCAGAATTGCTTATTATTTTTTCAAGTTACTTACAGAATAAATAGGTACATTTTGTTTTGCTGCCCCAGCTCTGTGAAAATTTTCAAAATACAGAGAAGTTGGAAGAGTAGAACATTACCACTCACATGCTTTTATACTCACCAGTATGAAACTTGCTGTTTTTGTTGCTGCAAAACTATTTTTGAAAGGAAGTTTCCCCATCTATTTCCAAAGTAAATACAAGGACATTTCTCTATAACCTCAATACCACTGACCCCCACCCCAGTCACAGGCACATCACTAGCCGAGCTGCGACACAGTTTCATACTCCCCAGTTGTTGCAGTGAACTAAGTCCCGGCCACACCGAGGTCACCTGCTGCCTTGGGTTGCAGTGTCTCTTCAGACTGATCACCTGTGCGTCCCATCTCCCTGTCTTTTTTGTTCCTTTGCATTTCCTTGGGGGCCAGCTCAGGGGCCACTGTACATGCTGAAGGCTGTCAGTTGGGCCTGTTCTGAGTTCAGGTGCCCGCTTGAAGTGCTGTCAGCCCAACATCTCTGTTACAAAAGTGCACTTTTCTTTCGGTACACAGTAAGTACTCAGAGGATGCTGTGAGATTCGGAGACGATCTAGTTCCACAGCCATTCATTCATTCATTCAGCTTTTTGGCAGGGATTGAACCCTGGGCTCTCACAGCTACAACCCCAGTCCTTCTATTACTTTGAGATATGGTGTTGCCTAAGTTGCTGGGGAAGGGCTCAGCTTGGAATCTTCCTGTCTCAGCCTCCCAGAGTGCTGGGATTACAGGTGTGTGCCACCCCACCGGCACCCAACAGCCTATTGCTTTGGCATCTTCGAAGATGCTTTTCTGAATCTTTGATTACACTGATCATTGAAGAAGTGTTAATTTATATTCTACAGTTACTAGCATTCTTCTGTTTCTAAGAGCTCTTTGTTTTGAGTTTTGAAGGTAGGTGCTACTAGTACGTGATTAGATTTGGGAATTATTCTTGTGATGGCCTTTTGAACACTTCGGGGAAAACCCTGAGCAATGCGAACACCTTTAGAAAGACGCCAAGCGGGTGTGGCTCGGTGGTAGAGTGGGTATTTGCATGCTAGCGGCCCTGACTTCAGACTAGCACGAAAGCGCAAGTGTTGTGAGCGTCAGGTCGGCGCTTGACCAGCTCTTTGTGTTAGAAGCAGTGTGCGCTTCCTGACGCCTTGAAGCAGGATGGTCTGGCGCGCGCAGCCCTGTTACTGATGGGCGCTCTCTCTTCAGGTACGTGGACAGCGCCAAGGCTGTTCTCCCGGAGGCCGCCGCGCCCCGGCTGCAGCCTGTGGCCTTGAGCTGCGTGCTCAACACAGGCGCCTGTAAACTCAAGCTGTCTGATTGGCAGGGAGCTGTCGACAGCTGCTTGGAGGTGAGTCTGGGGTGTGGAGCATTTTGAAGATGTGGGATTTTGACTTAGGGACTTGAACCCTCATATTCCTTACCATGTTTTCAGTCATCTTGTCCCAAACTATTTTGGACCTTCAGTTCTTCCTTGGTCCATTTGTTTTGTTTTTAACTCTGTGTCACTTGGTAACTGTAAAGACACATGTTCTCTCCTAGAGGAACCTGTGTGCCATACGTGTCAGCTCTGATTCATTGGAGAGCACCTGCTGCACGCTGGGCATTAGGCACGAGCTGTGGGTAATGTGGGCCGTGGGCCGTCGCCGCCACTGAGGCCTCCGCTGGCCTTGACATGGTTCTAAGGTAGCTTTGTGATCTTGGGTAAATTCCTAGTATAGAGTGCTGATTTCTTCAGAAAACAGCAATATCCTGTCTCGGGGCGCAGCTACACGACAGCCTGCAGCGTGTTTGAAGGGCTCAGCCCTGCGCCCGGCCTGTTGGCTGTGTTCACTGAGACTGGTTCCTGCAAGTCGAAAGGTTGGTGCTCTCAGGCGCAGACCGGCACAGGAGGTAGAGTTTCCGTCAAGGGTGTCAGAGCTGTCTGGAGAGGGCACCGCTGGAGCGCACAGGAAACTTCCTGAGGCCGTCAGGAGTGCTGACCGACAGCTAGAAGGCGTTACTTCCTCAGACCAATTATGACTGTTCCTTATTGTGTAGTTGGTTAAAAAATTCCAGGGCTGAGGATATAGCCTAGTGGCACAGCACCTACCTGGCAAGTGTGAGGTCCTGAGTTTGATTTCCAGTACCCTCCCCAAACATCTAAACCAAGTGTTTCATGTTTTTTGCATACTGCGTTACATAGGTTAGCTATGCTTAGAGCAAGTAGAACTAGAATGAAATTCTGGGCTGGGGCTGTAGCTCAAGGTTGAGTGCTTGCCTAATGTGCATGAGGCTCTGGGTTTGATCCTTAGCACTGAAAAAAAATTCTAATTTGGTGAAATAAAGGATAAGAAAAAAATGCAGTCTTGTTAGGTGGGACCCAAGGCCTCATGCATACTAAGTGAACCCTCTATCACTGAGTTCAGCTCTAGGCCTAAGATACGTTTTTAGGAGGAGACATAACAGAGGATGAGTTACCAAAAGGAAAGATTAGCTTTCACTCTGGATCCTTTTCACCTTTGTGAAACAAATGGTATTCCCTTTTCAGTAAAAATCTTGAATATTGACTTTTAAAAGATATTACATAAGCCATATACAGTAGTTTTTAAATGTTTGTTTTGGGCCAGGATATATAGCTTAGCATTAGCACCTGCCTGACAAGCACAAGGTCCTGAGTTCAATTCCTGGTACCAAAAAAAAAAAAATTTGTTTTGAGGAGATAGGAAGTTATTCATGTCTCCAAGAACATAGATTTCAGTTGGCATACATAGCTCACTCTCCCCATATCCACAGGGTCCATTTTCAGAGTCCTCCAGTCTCGAAGATGTCTTTCATAGTGGCACGTACTTTTTGTCATTGTTCCCTAAACAGTTGGCTGTAATTGAACAGTTACTGACACAGTATTGTGTTGTATTAGGTCTTGAGTAATCTAGAAATGATGCAGGGTGTAGGAGAGGGTGCGTGTAGGTTACATGCAAATGTTGCACTGTTAGATGTAAAGACCCCAACACCCTCATTGTGGTTTGAGGGCGGCTGGGGCGCTCCCAGAACCAATCCAGATATGAGATGAGCATTTACAAATGTGTGTTCAGAAAGCGCGTCTCATGAACTGCTAGGTGGGGGCCCAGGGCTGAGAAGGGCTCCCTGGAGCCTGGAGCCGAGCCCTTCCTCCTCTGCGCCTCACACCGACCCAGCGCGCAGGGAAGAGCGCAGAGCTGCTGATGGGCTCCAGCTCCGCAGCACTGAGTAGCAGGGGGATTTGGAGCTGACAGGCAGGAAGTTGATACCCATCCTGTTACATAAGTTTTTTTTTTGGTACCAGGGATTGAACTCACGACCTTGCACTTGCCAGACAGGCGCTTATGCCACTGAGCTATAGCCCCAGCCCTTGTTTACATATCAGTTGTAATTTTACAATTTTTTTGTAGGCTCTTGAGATGGACCCATCAAATACCAAAGCACTGTATCGCAAAGCTCAAGGATGGCAGGGATTGAAAGAATATGATCAAGCATTGGTAAATTTTGTTCTGAATATTTTAAAATGATTTTTATGAATCATGTCTTAATTTTTAAAAAAAATTTTTTCCCCCAATTAAAGGCTGATCTTAAGAAAGCTCAAGAGATAGCACCAGAAGATAAAGGTAAGTTAGCAATTTCTGTATAAAAGTTTATTTTATCCTATAAAAATTTATCCTCATAGACTATTGTACATTTAACTCTGCCAGGTATTTATCTGTCCAGCAGATAGTGCAGAATGTGTTACTGGGCCAAAGGCACTGATCATAAGGCAGGGAACAAGACAGTTGGGTGCCTGCCCTCACAGAGCGTACGTTCAGATCCCTCTCACTGACGAGTAGTTTGGTCTACCTTACCATTAGACACCTAGTTTCTTTTATTGTAGAATGAGTTGAAAGCTTAGCACTAAGAGATTAAGTATTGATTGGAAACTTAACTTCTGGGACAGTCCTGTATTAAGTCACTTTCCCATTGCTGAGACTTAGTACCCAGCACCTCCAACTTACTTTAATTTGGCTCATGGTTCATGGGGTTTAGTCCATGGTCAGCAGCCTCCCTGGCAGAAACATCATGTTGGAAGGGTGTAGAGGTCAGAGCAGGGAAGAGTTCCAGAGAACCAGTGAGAGACCATACGTAGTGCCCAGGGCCACACCTCCAGGACACACCAGGGCTGTGCTCTAGGAATCACCTAATCTTAATGCAGTGCAATGAAATGTCAGGATTAGTGATCACAAACCCATATACTGAACATAGCTATAACCGCTACTCTTCTAGCAATTGGGCATGTTAGAGAAGCTGTGACAGAAATCAACTTTTTTTTATTTTTTAAATAAGCCAAATATGAAGTGATATTAGAGCTGAATATTTAAAAATACCTTTGGTAATCCCAGGTATGCAGAAAGCTTAAGCAGAATCTCAAATCTGAGGCCAGTCTGAGCAAATGAGACCCCATCTGAAAATACAGAGCACTGGGGATGGATCCCAGCAGTAGAGCACTTGTGTAGCATGCACGAAGCCCTGGGTGTGATCCCTAGTAGCACAAGAATAGGAAAATAAATTCTGATCTTACTAAGCCCTTGTCAAATGGAGAGGGAGATGCAAATCTTCTGTGATTGAGTTCTGCAGTCTTCTGAAATTATGCTCCGTGGATTTTGTGATTGTTCTCAGAGAATTTCCTTTCAGTAGGGGCTCAGATTTTGGACAAGCAGTTTTGTCAAGGTGGAAGGGGGAGTGAGGTGTCATCACAACTGTCTAATGCCACTTACATTTCCCCCCTGCAGCTATCCAGGCAGAACTGCTGAAAGTCAAACAGAAGATTAAGGCACAGAAAGATAGAGAGAAGGCAGTATATGCAAAAATGTTCGCCTGAGAAGTGCTCACTTTTGCCTGAGGATTAGGCGTAGGTTGTTCGAGGCAATGAGACAATGTAAGAGTTACGCCTGTATCTGTTTCCTGTGACGCTTCTGTTCCTCATTGTTCAGTTTAGAAATAGTTTCCCTCTGAATAAAAAATGTTACAAAATGCGAGTGAAGTTGATCTTTTATCGTTTTCTGCACTTTTATGGAGAATGGTGTCCAGCTGGATTTTAAATTCCTAAGACAACCTGTTGAATGAAGAGGTGCAAGTTTGAGTTTGTATATTTGTAGTTTCTCCTAATCCTTAACGTATCTGCGGTAGTTTGTGCTGGAGTTTCGTGTTTGTGGGTAACAGGTATAAACCACCTGTTGAGGGGCGGGCACACTTGCTGCAGAAGGCCAGACTGTAAGATGTTAGGTTTTGTGGGTCACCTCATCTGTTGCAACTACTCAGCTCTGCAGTTGTAGCGCAGGTGTCACTTCTTAGTCACAGACAACGGGTAAGCAATGGATGTGGCTGTGTTTCAGTAAAACTTTATTCGTAACAAGTGGGGAGCTGGATGCCAACTCCTGGTCTGCAGTATCTTCATTTTTAGACTTGATTTAAACTTGGCAAGTTGGAGGTAAAGGTCCGTAGTGCATTTTGCTTTGGTACTGAATTCTTTAAAAAACTGAAAAGGTAGATAGATGCCTCATACAGCTTTATTTAAGAGAAATAATAATTTTCATGGGATAACGTTAGATATTGTATAAAATGTTTTATATTTGTATTTTTTTGGTTTGGTTTTTCTGAGCCAGGGTCTTGCTGTGTAGCTCAGGCTGGCCTTGAACTCATGGCGATCCTCTTGCCTCAACCTCCTGAGTGCTGGGATTCCTGAGTGCCCGGCCCGGACATTCCGAAGTTAGTTTGCTGCACATCTGCGCTGAACTGGGCCCTGCCGTGGGCCTGCCGCGGAGCAGTCACAGTCTACATTCCGTTGTAGGCAGGCCCTCCTCCACCTTCAGGCACCACCCAGTTGATGTTCTGACTTGGGTCCTTAATATCGCAGGTTTTACAGTGCACACAGTTCTGGGCATTTATCTGTAGCCGAAATCCATCACCTTGTTCCAAGGGTACAAATTCATAAACTCCTGTAAAGTAAAAGTAAAAAAATACTTAACTTTAAATTTTAAAAATTCATTCGTAGGAATTAGGGTCCTAAAAAATCGGCAACAGAAATTTCATTTTGTTCTGTTTTTTGAGAGGGGGCCCTGCTGCATAGTTCAGGCTGGCCTTGAACTCGTGGTGACCCCTCTGCCTCAGCCTCCCAGTGCTGGGGTCACAGGCCTGCAGGAGCATGCTGTCCGCTGACATTCACCAGGGCACGTGAAGCTCTGTGGGGGGCGGGGGGGGCGGTGCGACACTGGTCGCACCTGGGAGCTCTGCGCACAGTATCTGTGCTGTCTCCGAGGTGGCAAATTACACGCAGCCCTCACCCTCGAAACCCTTTGGTGACGTGAATTTTACAGTCAAGGTCGCTGCCCTTGCTTATTCCCCGCGGTCTCCTGAGTGCGTGCGCAGTGTCAGCGCATCCCGAGCCCTAGTTCCAGCGACTGTGATCGGAGTTGAAAGCTCAGCACTAAAGACCCGGTTTTATGGTGAACAGGAGGTTCAGGGCCGCTCCTTGAGCCCAGTGTAGCCGTACCCTGCTGTGCCCCGCCACCCTCGTCTCGATCTGAATACAGTGCGGCGCTGGAGCGGTGTCACCTGCATGCCCTCGCTGACCCCAGCCAGGTCTCCGTCCACCACTGCCGGCTGAGGTGTGAGTTCCTAAAGGAAGCTGTGGGAGTCGCAGCCCTCTCCACAGTGAATGACCAGGGAAGGTTTCGAGAACATTCGGGGCGGGTACCTGAGAAGACCTGGGCCGGGAGGGAGCCCTCACCTGCCGGGCAGAAGCGCTGCTCAGGCCCGTCGTACACAGACAGGTTCCTGCTGACAGGCACGCTGTCGTCCCTCAGCGTCAGGTGTGCCGGCTGGTCGTGCTCATGGTTGGTACCGCTCAGGGCCACCGACGACAAGAGGTCAAAACTGATTTTGCCATCAGGCTTGGGATACTCGATGGGCGTGCAGTCCTTGGCTGGTCGGAGCTGATCAGAGTCAGAGCCTTCAACAATTTTGGAGAAGACATTTAATAACAATTTGCAAGCCCTTCTTGAACCCAGGCCTCACAGCTGCCCACAGCACCCCAGTCACTGGTCCTCAGGCCTCCAGGACTTCGGTAAGCAGATTCCAAAACTCGGAACACACACCCAAGAAACCTGGCTTTGACCCTCTGACAGCGCTGGACTGCCCTGGGAAAGACCGAGTTAATGACACGTCACAGAGGGCACGCTGGGAACATTCGAGGGCAAGATCACTTTCTCCACTGATGAGCGCACCCTCTCACGATGTCTCCAAAACGTGCTTACCTTTATGTTTTAGAGTCCATGGCTCTGTTCCTCTCAGAATCCAGTAGAATATCCCAGTGTAAATCATCCCCCCGTACACACCCAGGAGTCCATGGCAGGACGGTCTTATATTTCTAACAGAATAGAGCTCTTTCCACACCCAAGACTTCTTTAGATTGTCCTCATACTCAGTTACATGAAGTCCTTTTATTAAAAAGAAGAAAGAAAAGTATGAGATTGTGCAAGGTGCCGAAAGCTATTGTCAGGGTATCTTCCTGTTGAAGTAACAGGCTGGCCTTGAACTCGGCAGCGATCCTCCTGCTCACTGATTCTCTCTTTGGCAGTGCTGAGGACAGAACCCAGGGACTTGTCCGTGCTAAGCCAGTGCTCTCCGGCTAGGCTGTAGCCCAGCTCTGGATACTTGTAACTGGTAACATGAAAAACCATTTTCGAAATCTTGTCAAACTGAAAAGGAAGCTTAAAGATTCTAGGTTCATGCTTTCTATAAAAGTGATTTTTTTTTTTTTTTGGTACCCGGGATCAAACTCATGACCTCACGCTTACCAGGCAAGTGCTTGAGCCGCTACCTGTCGGGAGTTGGTATGTGTCCCTGCACAAACCCACTTTGAACTTCTGTCCCCCTACCTCAGACGGTGACCTTAGAATAGGATGAAGACAGAGGTCATCAGGATCCGCTGGAGCAGTGGGTCCCTGGCCCAGCATGACCAGTGGCCTTTCCCGAGAGAAGACCCAGATGCGCGGGTGAAGACAGAGGCAGAGGCTGGTTAAGAAGGACCTGGGGGCAGCAAGATACTAAAACCTGCTGCACACATTTAAGGAGACTGAGGCAGGATTGTTGTGAGTTCAGGGCAGCCTGGACTGCAGAGAGACACCCTGCCTCCTATAGGAACCTCCCCCCCCAACAACCTGATTCTTCTCCCTGCCTTTCAGGAAGTGCACAGTGACAGTCTCCAGCTGCTGCCTCCTGTCGCGGCCCCAGTGCTACGCACACGACACTAATGCGTGGCTGAGGGTCCAGCAGGGACCACACCTGACAGGAAAATCAGGGAAAGCCCGACCCAAACCAAGCCACCCTGCCTGCTCCTTCCTCCTCGTCCTCCCACCTTCTCTGCGCTCCACGCAGTGCCTCTGCCCACGCGTTCGGCCCGCGTTCCTGCAAGCACAGGCGAGCGGTAACCCCAGGGGCGCTTTTTCCTTTGTTTGCAGTGGGGGGATCCAACTGAGGGCCCTGCACACACTAAGCTGTCACTTTGCACTGGACGACGCCCCAGCGCCCAGGTCACCCAGCAGCCGGGAATAACGGTGCTCAGTGCTCAAGGTGAACAAAGCCCTCGCTCGCTTGGCGCTTTCCTCCCAGCGACAGGAAACGACAGGCACCCACACGGGACGGGAGGTGGGGGAACAAGGCTGTGCGGGGGCCGGACAGGGAGTGGGAAGGGGGCAGCCAGGGGCAGGGCCGCCAGCCCCGGAGGTCCCTGGGCGAGGGCTTTGCGGGGGCACAAGGGCAGGCCGGGCCGGGGCCTACAGCGCGGAGGGTCAGGAGGTCAGGCAGCTCGTTCCGCCCTGGGCAAAGCCGAAGACGCTCGGGCACTCGCGTGGGCCCTCACGGACGGGGTGCGGAGGCTAAGCTGGCTGAAGGGGGCCGCCTGTCTACGTCTTGGTGGGGGCAGTGCTAGGGAATCGAACCCAGGACCTTCACACTGGGCTGCATCCCCAGCTCCGCCGACTCCATTTAAAAAGATCATTCGAGAGTGTCTTGCTAAGCCACTAAGTTGTCCAGGTCTCCTGCCTCAGCTTCCAGAGTGCTAGGACTACAGGCCTGCGCCGCCCTGCCCAGCACCAGACCTTGCCTGATGTGAGGAAAACAACTTGTTTTCAAATTCCATGACCCTAGCCGGGCGTGGTGGCGCACGCCTGTAATCCCAGCACTTGGGAGGCTGAGACAGGAGGATCACTGCAAGTTCAAGATAAGTCTGGACTACAAAGTGAGCTCAAGGCCAGCCTGAATGGCATAGTGAGACCCTGTCTCAAAAAGACCAGGGCTGGGGATTTAGCTCAGTGGCCTAAGAGCCTGCCTGGCTAGCGCAAGGTTGAGAGTTTGATTCCCAGTGCTGCAAAAAAAAAAAAAAAATTCCATGACCCTAATATTAAGTTTGTTTGTTTGTGTGCTTTGTGTACAGCACACAGCTTAGCAGTCTGTATAAAGGAACAGATGCAAAACAGATCTTTTAATGTCAACTGAAATGCATCTCACCTGACCATTTTACTTCTTGTTAAAAAAACTTACCTATTGTCTGTGACTGAAGATTTTCATTAGTCAGTTGATTAAAAATTGATTCTGCTGCCAAACTCCCACTTTTCATGGCTGTGTGGGTACCTTTGATCTTGGGAACATTCATAAAACCAGGGCTGCAGCCAATCAGTAACCCACCGGGAAACGTGAGTTTTGGTATGGACTGAGGAAAACAAAGGTTAAGAAATATTTGTTAGCTAATTAAGCAAAACTGAATGTTCCAAATCAAGTCTCTAAGAGCTATGTGGAAATGCTGACAGGTACAGGTGACGGTGACCATGACCAAGACAGAAAATGCAAGCAGTTTTTCCTGGTCCTCCCCTAAGAGAGAGGTTCACCATTATTACCGACTTCCGGTTAAAAGTTTCTCCCTTTGTTACTCCATGAATGGACCTACACGGGACAGACTTTAAGATCGCAGCGTTAACGTATTTTAAATAAAATGATGTTTAAATTCGTTTAGTTTTGGTGGTGCTGGGGACTGAACCCAGGGCCTTCGTCCTGAGCTCCCAGCCCTTTGTTTATTTGTTATTTTGGGACAGCATCTTGCCAAGTTGTGCACGCACGGCTTGGACTCGGAGCGTACCGGGAGGGTGGGTGTGGTATAAAATGTCTCAGTTTACACCTATCTGTATCACAGTTGGAGATATTTAAACCTGAATGACTGAGATCTAAGTTGACTTTTCTTCTGTATGCACTGCAGGAAAATACATCTTACAAAGGACTCTACACACCCTTCTTACTTTAGTTTGGTATCTAGGGAAGGAACCTGTGATCTAATCATGGTATTACTGTAAGTACGATGCTAAACAGTATACTTTGATTAACTTAATAAACTGAATTTCCAAAACACATTTTAAGAGTCATTTACAGAATACATTCCTGATTGATTGATTGATTTTTTGCGGCACCAGGGATTGAACTCATGACTTCACACTTGTCAGGCAGGCACTTAGGCCACTGAGCTAAATCCCCGGCCCTTGTCTTTTTGAGACAGGGTCTCACTATGCCGTTCAGGCTGGCCTTGAGCTCACTTTGTAGCCCAGACTGGTCTCGAACTCACAATGATCCTGCCTCAGCCTCCGAGTGCTGGGATTACAGGCGTGAGCCACCACGCCTGGCTACATTCCTGATTTAAAGCTGCAGAAACAATGCAGTAAAGGGTGGTGACTGTCCGGGCTGTCTCCCCACAGCCCCAGGCGCACGGGCCTGGGGAGAGAAGCCGCCCCGGGGGAGCTCTGGTCTCCTCCTCTCGGGCTCCTGCAGGAAGACGAAGGTTGCTGAGCAGGGGTGGGGCGACTGGAAGGGGCGGGGGCAGGGCCCGGTCTCCAGTTCGCAGACCCAAGGATGGCTTCGGGCCTCGGGAGCGCTCCGCCAAGGGCCGGGAGCAGCCAGCCAGGAGACTGCTCTGAATGCTGCCAGCTGACCATGGTGGTGTGGCTGGGCCTGGACGGTGCCAACGCTGGGGCTGTCGCTCACTGACACTGAGTGTGACTCAAGAGCCAGAAGCGTGAGGCTTAACAGAAGAATACAGGTTGTCAGTGCAAGTCACTTCGGAGCGTGCCTGAATCCCACCGACAGAAGGCTACGCCCCGGGAAAATGTGCGTGTTTCTGGGTTCTAGGAGGACCCTCCCTCGGGCAGTGTCACAGGCAGTGGGCACCTTGTTACACAGCCAGGAGCCCCAGGAAGCCGCGCTGAGAAACACTGTTCTGGGGCGGTCAGAAAGCAGCGCGGCGACTGACTAGAAACGCATCAGGAAGGCCGGCTTCGTGTGGGCTGAATAAAAGTCGGACGGTACTCACCAGCTCAAAATAAGCACAGCGGAAGGCTTCAAATCACTGCCCTGAAATTTCAAAAACTTACTGGAAGTAAGTTTCTAAATTTGGTTAATTAAGTAGAAATTCTGATGAAAAGCTCGCGTGCAGGCGTGTGTGATCATCTCTTCCTAACAATCCGAACATGATCCGAGATGACGCTTTTAAATGTAAGTACGTTCTACTGCACACACCCACCTTTCCACCGCGAATCACACAGAGCGAGGCTGACTGCCGACACCACGCCCAGCGCCCGGAGACGGCGACGAGGCTGAGGACAGTTACGCGCTCGGTAAATACACCTAGCAAACCGGGCACTACCCTTGAAAGAAGAGCGAGCCCATGAGAAGTAACCCCGTAACAGCACTTGCGGCAGCGCTACTTTAAGATTTCGTAATTGTGTTTGTCAGAGTACGATTTTACTTTATGAATTACTGTCACAGAACTTCATTTTCACATTGCCATCAATTTTCCTACTGTTATTTTATATATATTGATTGATTGATTTTTTTTTTTTGAGACAAGGTCTCACGATGTAGTTCAGGTTGAACCTGAACATACTTCATAGCCCCGGTTGGCCTTGAGTTCTTGGCAGCCTCCTGCCTCAGCCTCCCGAGTACTGGAATTACAGGTGTGCACCTCCATACCCCCTTGCTTGTCTGTTACTTCTGTTAACAGGTTCCTTTAAAAATCAAATTGCTAAAATAGTCCTACATTCCTAGAACATCAGAGACAGAAGGGGTTATTTTTATTTTACAGATGAACGCTTAAGGGCAGCAGTAAAGTAACTTGCTCCAAATCTTTTGGGGTAGCTTTTAGGGCTGGCTTTTGGATCATTGTCCCTGTGTGTAACTACTGTCACAACTGCACATTTGAAAAGATTTATTCTGAACACACATTGACATACAGTACTAACATAGGCCAGGAAGCGTAGAAAGAGCCACCCATATCCTGACACACAGTACTCAGTTGGCATTGGCCACATCATGTTGAAAACTAAATTTGCCTTTGAGTCTCTGAGCAGTGAAGGAGCGATGGGAAATACTATGAATTACCCAGGTTTTATTTTCTGGTTAAAAACCAACCCATGAAGAGCTCACAGATTTATCTGGAGATCAATATAGTCCTAAATGACCTAAAATGAATGATCGTTTAGTTCCAGTGTACACAGTTGTTTTTTTTTTTTCCCAGCACCAGGGATTGAACTCACAACTTTGTGCTTGCCAGGCAGGCGCTTAGGCCACTGAGCTAGATCCCCAGCCCTTGTCTTTTTGAGATAGAGTCTCACTATGCCATTCAGGCTGGCCTTGAGCTCACTTTGTAGCCCAGGCTGGTCTGGAACTCACAATGATCCGCCTGTCTCAGCCTCCCAAGTGCTGGGATTACAGGCGTGAGCCACCACGCCCGGCTTGTACACAGTTTTATAAACACTGGGTACTTTAATTCCACCGACTTTTTGGCGTGGGTGATTTCCTATTCTTTACTACATCAGTTACATCACATTTCTAGTGCTGGGCTCACCACCCAAACACGAGGCCCCGAGCCCACCAGGTACCTGGAGGCCGCCTTCGTTGAGCGCCCGGGCCCCATAGGCGATCCTCTTGCCGCCCGCCAAGGTGGGCTCGACGCTCGGGTGGTGCTTCCACCTCTGGAACTCCCGGAAGGGGCTCAGGTACGGGTTCTGATAGTCCAGGCCAACCTGAAAGGGTTACGTTTCAAACGGACGTATCGTACAACTGGACATTTTAATGTCCAATAAAACCAAGCTAAAATGTGAACATTTATCAGGAAATGTGTCCATTACATTTCTTACAAAGTGCCTGTTGAAATACATGCAGCAAGGCAAATTTAAATAAACTACATAAAATCTGCATACAAAAGGTAAACAAAAGGACGCTGTGTATTATAATCAACAAAAGCTAAAAGAAATCTAGGATTTTTTTGAGACAGGATCTTGCTTTGTAATTCAGGCTGGCTTTGAACTCACTATGTAGCCCAGGCTGGCCTGCAATTTGTGGCAATTGGCAATCCTCTTGCCTCAGCCTCTTGGGTACTGGGATTATAGACATCCCTCACCGTGCCTGGCTCAAAAAATTTAGAACATATTACCATATGCTGTGAAAATCAAAATGCAAATTAGAAAAGCCTGTGTAGGAGTTGGGTGTGGTGGAACATCTCTATAATCCCAGCAGAGAGGTTGAGGCAGGAGGATTCCATGGGATCGAGGCCAGCCTAGGCTGCACAGTGAGTTCAAAACCAGCCTAGATTATACAAGAAGGCTTTATCTCAAAAATTGTGTCTGTGCCTCATATTATGTTTTTACAGAAGGACATGTGATATTTTACTAGACATTTAATACTAATTACACCCTGATTGACATGTTTTGAAATACGCTTTAGTTTTTTTTTTTCCTTTTTTTTCTTTTTATCTTTGAAATAAAATGGATTGGGGGAAAAAATTGAACCAAGAAAATAAAAAAAATACTAATTACAGAAATAAACTAAAAATCTATATACTACTACTATGGCAAAAATGAAAGTGAATGTAAATCATATTTATGAAGAAAGAGGACATGAACCCACAGGATACATTTTACAAGACAGCTGACCAGGTCGCCAGCCCCGAGCCTCCGCTGCGCTCGAGCTGCTCCTGAAGCCGCCAGGCAGTCGGTGGCACCCTTCGTCCTGCGGGTGGGGGCGGGCTTCCACCCGACCCCTGCCGTCACCCGAGGGTGCACCTTTGAGAAGGAGGACCGGGGTGTGCTCGGGGCACCTGCACCGACTCCGCCTCCGCAGCCAACGGAAGCTCGGACAGCGTGCACTGCCGCCACCGGCAGATGGGAAAGCCAGCTCTCCATGAAGCGCTTTCCAGTCTCCAGGCCCCAAGCCCTCCCGTCTCCGCCCTGGGGACCCTCCACTCCCAGCAGAATGTTCCAGAAAGGGGCTGCAACTCACCACAAAGCCCAGGGCCACGAGGGGCTCGCCCTCATTCAGGTGGTAGAGGAAGGAGCCCCCGTACGTGTGTCTGTCCAGCGGCCAGCCCACCGTGTGGTCCACGCGCCCCGGCTGCCACTTCTTCTCGTCGATGAGCCACAGCTGCAAAACCAGCGAGTCCTCAGCGTTAGTGACAAGTGGAGACTGACGGGCGACGGAAGCCGCCGTCACGGAGCGAAGAAGTCACAGCAATGCGCAGCATAAAGACACGGAAGGGTAAGTTAGGAGCGCTGCAGGGCAGGGCACTGCGCGTGCGTGTGTGTGCGTGTGTGCGCGTGTGCCGGGACACGCTCCAGACCTAGTGTCTGTCACTTTACAGTGCGTGTTTCTTCAATAAACCCATTTACTCCCACCTGTCACCCACCCTTTTACAGTAAAAGCAAACTTTATTTTCTGACTGGTAGGTTTTAAATTTTAAACAATTTTTATCTGAAATGTTATCTAAAAATCAGAGAATACGTACAATCTACTAAAACGCGCCTGTATTCATATTCCAGGGAACTGAGATGTCCACAGCATTTGCACTTGAGATTTAACCTAAAAAGTTCTTTTCCCATCACTGGGGATGGAACCAAAGCCTCCACACCGAGCCACAGCCCCCAGCACTTCTGCAGAATTTCGGAGGCGAGCTCTCAGTAAACTGCTGGACTTGGCGGCTGCGTCTGAACTGGCAGTCCTCCCGCCTCAGCCTCACAGAGTGCTGGGGTGACAGGAGTGTGCCACCGCGCCTGCAAGAATGTTGGACGCCTGGATGTACTCTCAGGGGATGGGACTGAACCCAAAGTCTACCACTGAGCCATGTCCTTGGTCCTTAAAAATAATTTTTTTAAAAGGGTTATAATGAAAATTTAGCACTGCAATAAGTCTAAAATTTAGGAAAATAGGCTAAAGAATGGATAACTGAGAAAATATACAAAATTTAACCCAATTAAACTTCGGATTACAGCTTACTATACTATGCTGAAGTAACAAATAAATACACTATGCTGAGAATTTCATAGACTACCTTCATATTACAATTTTGTTTATTTATTCTGGAGGTTTAGTTTTTTTTAAGTAGGGTCTCTATGCTGTTCAGGCTTCCTTGCTCACTATGCAGGTGCCTCAGCCTCCAAGGGCTGTAGCCAGAGGCCTGCGCCAGCACACCCAGCCAAATGACAACTGTGAACAAACACTTATCTAGGACTTGGCCACCCACGGGTAGCACCGAGATAAAAGGTCCAGTGCCACTAGGCCGAGAGCACTGCTCTGTAAAAAGAAAATCAAGTTTAGGTATTTTCAAGTTCAAGACTCAGTGTAAGCAACATTTGATAAAACAATCCTGAAATGTAGAAATAACCTAATAAATTGATTAACAGTATTTCCTGCCCTCTTGAAAAATGTATCAAATAGTTTTTAGTTATGCCATTTTAAGTCAGTGAAGCACGTAGCGGTAAAATTAAATCAAAATTATAAACTACATGATAATAAGAATTAGTTCACGCTCTATCTTTGAAAATTAAAATCGTGATGAATCAGGGTACCTCCTTCAGCCCAATCCCGTACGTCTGGGGTTCGCAGTCAGCCCTCAAGTCAAACTTCTTGTAGAGCTGCTTGGCCAGGTGTCCGTGGCAACCCTCTGCAAAGACCGTGACTTTGGCGTGCAGCTCCAGCCCTCTCTCGAACGTTGCCTGAAAAGCAAAAACCACATTAGGCGGCGACATCCGCCGACCGGAAACACATTCACATCCGGGTCAGCCCCAGGCTGAACCCCGACTCAGGTACAGAAGCCACAGTGCGGGCAGGGAGGCCCAGAGAGAAAGGGCGCGGACCCGTGCGCGCGGGAACTCATCCCGGGCCGCGCTCACGGGCAGACGGAGCACGCTCAGGACGGCAACTGTTCCACCACGAAACCTCCCCACTGCTGCTGAGTTTCTAGCCTTACCACTTGAAGGCAAAAACACCGTCTCGTGACTCGCGCCAGAATAGTTCTACAAATTAAAAAGCGGCCACGGCTGTCCACGTCCTTTTAACACAAACAACACGCGCTTCAGCCACTGCTTTTTCCTGTTCTTGTCACGTCCCAGCTGCTGGGTGACGAGCGTGCATCGCCTGCGCTCCGACTCCACCCTTGTTGATCTCACAGCCACCACCCCGGCGTCTGCCTTTCCGTTCTCCACCATCTCTCTGCTATTTACTTACCTGTTAGGCTTTTCATGTCACAGAAACCATGTGACATTATCTTTCACTTTGATTTTACTATTCCCTATGTTTAGCCCCCAGTATTGTAAAGCTGAAATGTTTCTCCCTGCCACAGAAGAGACAGCCAGTTCCTCGCGCTCCTTCCTAACCTGGTTTGCATTTACGTCTGGCACACGGTCGGTACTCAGGGTACTGAAGCCGGCTGTGCCTGTAACCCCAGCACTCTGGGAGGCTGAGGCAGGACAACATAAGTTCAATCCTAGCTTGGGTAGCTGAGACTCTGTCTTAAAATGAAAAATGCAAAGGGCTGGGGATGAAGCACAGTGTGAAGGCCCTGGGTTTAATCGTCAGACTGGACTAAAGAAGTCACTGAATAGAAGAATGCAGAACAATCAGAAATGTCTCCTATGAAAGATAATGTTCCTGAGGTTTCTCTAGTCATCTCTTCATGTATGTACACAGAGACACAGAGGCATACCACCTGAGTTTGTGCTGACATACTGTTTTATAATTTTCAGATTATAAAGTCATTTGCCTGAAGCAATATACACCAGATAAAGCTTGAAGAGGTTCTCATAATTTTTCAACCAAATTTCAACAAGTGAACAATCAGGCTGTTTTTTGGTTTTTGTTTTTGTTTTTTGATACCAGGAATTGAATTCAGGACCTTGTGCTTGCCAGGCAGGCACTTTTGCCACTGAACTGTAACCCCAGCCCCGTTTCACTGTTTTTACGTTGCTTGGATCTAATATCCTTGTTGCTAAATATTTTCAGTGTAAATGTAAGAATTACTTCGTTATTAATGCTTTGGTTACAGAGTTTGGCTGTCTTTCATATGTCTGTCATACCTTGTTAATTTTTTTTTTTTTGGTACTGGGAATCGAACTCAGGATCTTGTGATTGTCAGGCAGGTGCTTACGCTGCTGAGCTAAATCCCTGGCCCTCAGTAACTTGTTTATCTTGTGAAGCATGTACTCACGTTACACACTCACACATACGGGTACATGCGGGACCCAGCGAGGGCAGACAGAACTGACCAGTTGGCGCTACCTACATCTGGAGCTGACCAGAGCCACACCAGTGTACTGGCGGGCAGGAACGGCTGCTACCACCGCTGGGATCCTTCATTCTCTCTACTTCAGATGCGTGCTAGCAAAAGGATTCTTTGAAAAACTCAGGTTTGGGAGTTCAAGCACTAAGACCTCACCATGCTCCTGCTGTCAAGGCTGCTCCATCCCTAAGAGGCCGCACCTCCCTATGCAGCCTGGCCTGGTCTCCAGCCCAGCTCATGCGCCTCTCTTTCCTCCACCTCCTAAGCAGCTGGGTCTACGGCGTCGCCACTGTGCTCAGCATTTTCTATGTTTTGATATCTATATAAACTCAGTATACAGGGTAAGCTTTTACAAACACAAAGGACACAAAAAAATCTGAACAAATGAGGTCATACAAAAATAAAATATCAAACTAGAAGGTCGTGTGAATTTTGTTGTGACAGTGAACAAGTTCATTACTTATATATTATAAAATTTATAAATCCTATAACTAATTAATAATTAAACCGTCACACTACAGAAACCACCACTGAGGAGAAACAATATTCTCCGATCATCACGGAACCATAGGGGATGCCTCAGTACCCCTGGCTCCCGGCGCCTCCTGCAGGGAGGCGGCCTCTGGGCCCTGCTGCAGCTGGGCCGCTTGTCAGCTTTGCCACCGGTTCCCGAGCAGGCAGCGGTGAGGGGCAGGGAGAGGACAGGGGCAGCCTGGACCCTGCATTCTGTCCAGGAGTGGCGAGGAGGGCACACTAAGCATTTCCTGAGGCCCTCCAGGCCCTGGCAAACCCTGCCAGAGTGCTCTCCTCAGGAGCTTATGATCCAGTTGGGAAATTACACAATAGACAAATGCACAGGTAATTCATTAAGGTGTAATTCTCCTTTCATCTTTATTATAGAAAAGCAAAGTAACTTTCCTGTGTCTTTTCCAAGGAACATCATAGGTGGGAGCTGTACATTCTCGGAGCTTTTCTCACAGATCCACGAATACAAACTGGGAAACCTTGAAAGCTATTCAGGCTGGGGTTGTGAATGAGACAAAAAAAAAAGGAGTTTTACATCAAATCAAAGACCTGTTAAAATCAGGTCAAAGTCTATTGGTATTTGCCTACAAATAAAAGGATTCTTGTCTACAGGAATGAAAACAGTGGAGGCTTCGACAGAGTGCATTAACGACCAATGCATGTCCACATTATATTTTACTTGAATTGGATGCAATAGCTTCTTGACTGTTTCACTGAGTGAAATAAAAATTTTGACTGTTTAGGATTGTGTGGTACTGGGCATAGAACCTGGGTCCTTCACACTGAGCTATATTCCCAGCCCTTTTTAGTTTGAGACAAGGTTTGCTAAGTTGTCCTGGCAGAATTTGAACTTGTGATTCTCCTGCCTCATCCCCCTATAGTGCTGGGATTACAGGAGTCCACTGCCACATCTGTCTAAACAATTATTCTGAAACATGTTGTCTAAATCAGATAGAGTTCAAAATAGCTTTTTTTTTTTTTGGTCTCTTTGAGACAGGGTCTCCCTATGCAGTTCAGGCAGGTCTTGACCTCATTTTGTAGCCCAGGCTGGTCTTGAACTTGCAACAATCCTCTTGCCTCAGCCTCCAAGTGCTGGGATTACAGGTGTGTGCTACCATGCCTGGCTTCCATATTTTTTTAATAATGACAGAAAAAATTCTCTATGTATTCTAAAATCCACATAATTAATATATACTTTGTAGCAAGACCTAAAGGAGTCTCAGTGAGTTCTTTCTTTTTTCGTCTATCAGTTTACTAAACACACAACTATTAAAAGATAATTACCTTTGGGGCACCATCTTTCTGTATGCCTACATCATTAGTGGCAATTCCTTTTACACTACCATCTTCATGGTAAAGGACCTGAAAAAAGAGAAAAACAAACTTACTACTATCACCTCCGTTCATACTAACCTTGACAGGAAACAGGCTTCTTAGGAAGGGATGCTTCTCTAGATAGCAAAAGTATAGGCTTTGACGTATTCAGGCTAAAATGGGATACACTTTCGGGCAGCCCCTTCTGGAGTACGGGACAGCACAGCTCGAACTGCTGGACATGAAAGCCAGACCTGCCCTGGACGAGGCCTGCAGGAGGGACAGGAGTGGACGCTACAGAACGGGAGGCTCTCTCCATACAGCAGACCCTGTCCGGCCATCGGAAATCAGGCTGATAACAAACAAAGAGCACAAACGGGAATGAAAGAAGCTGTCGAAAAGGTCTGTGGTGACCTCAGTTTACTTCTGGAACAAGAACAGGGAAAAACGTAACCGTGAAGAGGAGCAACAGCAATGCTTTTAACTCGTTTCTGCTTCCCCTCTGGAGGAAACGCTCTGCACAGAAAGCACACCCAGGACACAGGCCGGTAGCGAGGTTCGAAAGGACGGGACAAGGTTAACAGCAGCGGGGATGAGAAAAAAGCACCGCAGCTGCGGACTCATCTGCTCAGCACCAGAGCAAAGGCCTGGCGAAGCTCAGTGACGTCCTGGCAACAACTGCCCAGGATCCAAGGGACAGAGCCTACGAGAGATGGCAAGCGGGTGCGTCGGGACACAGAGCACAAACCGTGGTCTCCAAATCACCTACCTGTCACACTGACACTCATCCCAGTCAAGCAGATTTACTGAGGAGAAACACAAAATCCCTCCCACACAGGGCTCCAAAAGCCCAAATGCACGTGTGTGGCCGAGAAGCCAAAATCAGAGCAGCACACACCACACAGGGACCTGTGTGTCGTGTCTTCACTTACACTGTCAGGACAAAAACATCCTTCTAAATTTTTGAGTATTTTCTGGTGCCAAAGGCAAATGATCACTGTCCCCCGCCTTTCTGTATCTCCAGTCTAGAGCGCACTGTAAACCCTTTCTCAGTCTTCTTGGGAGAATGGGGGACTTGGTCGAAAAGCTCACTGAACCTCAAGCCAGCTCTGCAGCCCAGCAAGGTCTCTGATGAGACTTTGGACTCATGCTGTGAGCCAGGACCACCAGTGAGGGGCTGTCCTGGCTTCTGGTCTTGGTGGGCATTTGGGCTAGCTGCCTGGATCTAAGCTGTAACTCCTAATAAAAAACAAGCAAGCAAGCAAACGAACAAAGAAAAAGCAACTATTCTTCTTCCTTTAGGTGAAGACAATTAACAGTATGTAATAGACTCTATCTGCCTGGCCATTTAAAAGACGAGATTTCTTTTCTGGCTTGTGGCATTTCTTTCTTGGGTTAATGCTTATTCAATAATATAAACTTGTTTTATTCTGTTTTATAACTTGTAGAGTGAACTTTTCTGAGTTGGTAGATTTTACTTAATAATTTTCCCAAAGAAACATAATGACAAGTGTGATATGGTTGCTGAAATGTTACTACTTTCAGAAAACTGAAAGAACTTCAGAGGAAGTTTCTAGAATGAGGAAGGTGCTAGCCCTGCTCTATAATAAGCTTGAAGTAATCTATTCATTTTGGGTATCACTTTATAAAAGCTAAAAAGGAAAGCGTTTGGAAGAGTGTAATGAGAATACCGAAGGAGCTCAAATTACATAATGTGATGGTTGAAAGAAAGAAGAATATTTAGCCTGGGAAGGAAAACTGGAGTGAAAATGGGGAGGGAAAGAGCACAGGACAACTGTAACTGGCCAGGGTCCTGAGCAGAAGCCATGGATTTGTTCTGCATACCATAAAATCGCAAATAATTTCCACTGAATAGGAGGAAGAAATTACCAATAGTCCACCAGATAGTCCATCAATGAGAGCAGTTTTTCATCCCTGAGGCGTTCAGTGACAAGCTGGAAAATCATGCATGGGGTACAATATAAGAAATTCGGCACCCTTTGGATGAGGTCATTTAAGTTTTTTTCTAATCTTGTGATTCTAAAGCATATGGCTTTTCTAAAATATTTTACTTCTGTAACATTCTTGCTTTACCTTTGAATGTGAAAGCATAACGCAAAACTTGCCACAAACACTAAGTGAATGGCACAAACCTCGGCGGCGGCGTAGCCTGGGTAGACTTCCACGCCCAGGGCCTCAGCCTGCTCGCCCATCCAGCTCACCAGGTGTCCCAGGCGCACAATGTAATTGCCATGATTGTTCATCGGGAGACCTACAAACACAGGCTGAGTTTGCAAACCTCTCTCAATTAAAATTCTCAATCAATATGTATTCTACAGAAATGTATATGCTATCTTATTTTGAAAAGAATACAACCAAACAAAATAAAACAGAGTAGAGTCAATCACAACAAAACAATCAACATGGTACATGACTTCTAAACAGGGTAAAAAGCAATCAATAATGGCTACCATAATGCCTCTTGTTATTTGCAATATACCTGCCCATACTATCAGGGATAAGTAAAATCAAACAAAAAACAACAAAATAAAACAGTAAAAAAACCAAAACCAAAACCAAACAAACAAAGCAGAACAATGTAAGCAATACAGAAGTTCAAGATACTAGTAAAACAGCAGTGGCTACCATAATGTTTGTTATCTTCAGAATAGTTGCCTACACCTTCAGACATATTACAATCAAACAACACAGAATAGAGGAAAATCAATCAAAACAAAACAATGAAAGCCATACAGGGTTTCGAAACAAGATAATTGGACATCCTTGATGGCTGCAATTATATATTTTGTTATCTTTAAAATAACTGTCCATGCCACCAAGTATAATAAAATCAAACAAATCAGAATAAAACGAACTAATCAGAACAATGAAGACAATCTGAGTTTCAAATCATGATAACAGATCAACAGTGGCCACTTCCTTCCCTTTTTAGATAATTCCTCCCCTTTGACTTTCCCAATATGTATTGTGCATTTTGGATCCCACTAACTCTTTAGTTTGTTATACTGGGGAGACAACACGAAATTCACCCTTGTGACTCTGAACCATTTCATCCATAAGCATGATCACCAGTTGCCTCTAATCACCTACAAGAGCCTTGAGATTATCTTCCTTTATAGCTAAGTAGGTTTCCACCACATAAAATGCCATGTCTTTGTTATCCATTCTGCAATGAATGGGCAGGCTACCCCTTTTTTTCAGGCTCCCTGTCACATAGGGCATTGTTCTCTCTCCTCTGACTTTCAGTCTATGAATTTTCTTTCTAGTTAAATGTGTTTCTTGTATACAGTATATTGATGGATCCTGTCTCCTGATCCACTCTGCCTGTGTTTCTTTCTATTGGTGCCTTGAGGTCATCTTGCACTGCATTGTCTCTGCTATGCTATTTTCCTGCCACTGGCTCCCTATTTTTTCTCTCCATTCAGTCGACCTGGCCCCACTTGATGGTCCCCCTCTGCTGTTGTTCCTGAGACCGTGGTCCTTTTTCTCTCTCTGTAGAATGTCCTTAAGTATTCTTTGTAAGGTTGGTTTGGTGGGCATGAATTCCTTGAGTTGTTCTTTGCCATGTAAGTATCTTGTTTTTCCATTA
>RJWT010004249.1:0-33863 GCA_004365215.1 Cuniculus paca | reverse complement strand
CCCCATATGCTGGTCGTACTGTACTGTACCACCAAATGAAGGTAACTGTGAAAGTAAAAATAGTTTATTTATAATATTTTTTGTTAGATTTTGGTTTTTTTAACACTTTACATTGCATGTCAGACTCACTTTGTCAGACTTACAAAGAAATCCAAGTTGAAGAACATTCTCCTGGCATAGAACTTGTTCATAAATGGGGGACTTACAGTACTCAGAACAGCCTTCCCTCTCATTTTTTCCAATCGAAGCTCAATAATTCCTCCAGTGTCCAGATTAGTTATCTTTAAGAAAGGATCCAGTTAGCCTACCTTCACCCAATTCCTTCAGCCTTCATGGGTATGGTACGTACTCAACTATGTCTTATTTGTTCTTGAGTTGCTCCATGATTCCTGCATGCATAGATTGTGGTTTACTATAAGCTAAACTGTTCTAGGGCAGGACTAAACTTAACAAATTCCTCAATAACACAGCCACACCTATTTTGAGCAGCTCACTGGATCTATGATTAATAAAAATTCATGTGACATTTACATTGGTTATCGCTATGGGAGTTCCAGGATATCATGAATACTTTGAGTTGTTTTACCCTGTGATTGTTTTTTAAATACTTACTGTGTTTTACTACATATGCTACATTTTTCAAGCATCTCTAAATTAGAATTATATAAATGAGTTTCTAAATAAAACTATTCTGCAATGTTAATTCAATGATTAAGAATAGAATCAGATGAACATCTATCAATAAATTTTCATTATTATGAGAGTTTGCTGTTATTCACTGTGTCTGCTGAAGAGTTTATCTTTTCCTTTTTTCTTTTCTGCAATTCATTCTATACCTTTATAACTGTCATTTTTAAACATTTTATGGTTGAAAGTCAAGTAGCTTGTTCCCTTACTTTATTCTGGAGCAAAAATAAATCTCTTACAAATATACCATAAAGAAATGAAATGATTTCATATTGTCTAATGTATAACTTTTGTTGTTTTCTTTCCCCCCTTCTTTCTACTATATCTCTACACATTTCTTTTTCCATCTATCATTTCACATCTCTTCAAAATCCTTCCTTAAAATACTTTTTTCCAAGAATTCAATTGTAAGCAGTGGGTTGATATTTGGAATTTCCAATTATAACATGCATCTGTAGTAGAGCAGCAGTTACGATCACAGACTTAGGTCAGACCATCCCTGCAGCTGTGTGATGCTGGTCAAGCTGTCTCAACTGATTTTGCCCCTCTTCTCTTCTAAAGTTCAGATTGAAATATCCACCTAGTAGAATGCATTGAGATCCAGGTAAGCCACTTTTTTAAAACTTTTATACCAGAACTTGACACATCATAGGGGTGATACCACTGTTTGCTAAATGAATAAATAATATTACCTTTGTATTGAGAATTGATCTGAAGCCTTCCATGCACTTATAAAGTAAGCTTCATAATACTTCTACAGAGTGATTATACCGGTCTATATTTATTTCAAAGTAAATGAAAAAGCATAAATCTAAGTGAGGACTTAGGGAAAAATCTGATTTCTCCCTATCATTCTTTCATTCCAATTCTCTTAGTGTCTAATTAAGTAGTCATTTTCTGAGGATATGGAAAAAATAATCTTTTCCTTAATAGTTTTAGCCAGTCTTTTACATCAAAATGAGCATTTCAGTTGCATACACCTCTGTTTCTATACTTAACTGTGTTTATTGTCTATGAATCTTGATTTGCTCAATGTCCTTTTTGACTACAGAGTTCCAAAGGGCTTTGGGATTCAACACTGTGTCATGTGAATGCTGCCGAGAGCTAATTGTACCTGGCACATGATTCTTGTCTCATTAGCTTCCCGGTTTTGGCATGGTCAGGGTTGTCTTCTTTTTTGTGAACTTAATCCGTCTTGGTAGACAACACAACACAACTATTTCCTGCTACTTACTGTATTCTTTAAACTTAATTTACTGCTTATTAAATTTGGCTTTTGCCTCATTCATTCCATTCATTAACTCTTCAAATAAGTCACTTTTAACAACATCATAGTGACATGCTTACATAATAAACGCTGATCGTTTCTTTGTAAATCATAGAAGGTACCGGGTTATTTTTTTTTTTTTTAATTTGGAAACTTCAGAGTTAAAGCTGATCCCAAATGGAATTCACAGAGCAGTTTCACACAAATGACTCATGGCAGGTGCATAAATATGCTCTCTCTTCATTCAGCTCAATGCGCCAGAGTCCATTTTTCTTATCAATTACAGTGATGCTTTTTTACCAAGCCAATTTGTTCAGTATATCTTCATTGAGTCAGAGACAGAAATTTCCTCTGCAATTGTCTGGGTCAATGTTTTTCAAGAGAGTCCTTGATTTTTTTTATTCACCTCCAATATATTTTACCTACATTTGAAAATTTTAAAACATCCCTGTAAGTTATAAAGAGAAGCATTACTATCACCCTGTAACTTTTTCAGGCATGACATATTGATGTTTATCAAATGAGCTATAAACATTAAAAACTTATGTGAAAGTCTAGAATGTAGTGAAGATCCTGGAGTTGGCATTATGTTCTGAAAAAAGAATTTAATCAAACTGAGACCTTGAATTAGAACTGGAAGCCAAAGCCAGATAGTAAAAACATTACTAAAAATATCATCCTTTTAAGTTTTTTTAGAATGGCGTGTATAGTCTTAAATCCTGCATCTTCCTTTTCTAGCATTTTGAATTTCCCTGGACATCTCTACTTTTTCTCCACATCTCACAAGCTCTACATTTACCCGATTTCTTTTGTACTATCAGGGTAAAGAATTTTAAAATATCCAAAACATTAAAGAACAAGTTAATAAACACTGGAATACTAACACCAAGGTTTGTAAAATTTTAATATTTATCGTGTTTTCTATAGATTTTTTTAAGAGAGAAAAAATTACTAATATATTTATAATTTATTTTTTCTCAATAATCCCATTTCTACTACTTTCTTCTTCTGAACTTGCTGCATTATATTACCATATATATGCATACTTAACTTCACCATATATCTGCACAGCCATCATAAATGTTATGCTTGGTACATGTAATGCTCATGGTATAACTCTTATTTCTTGTGTGCTCCCAAAGTTAGATAAATTGTATTATGCTAAATGTGTTATTTTGCACATTTTTTATTATTCAGTATTGTATTTGTGATCTTTACCCTTGTGGACATGAGTGTTCCTGATTTGTTAAATCTAGTTGCTTTTTAGGATATTTAATTATAGTCATCTTTTGTTACTTAGGGGCATTTGTTTGCAGGAAACTCTGCAGTAACACAAATCTGCAGATGCTCAATTCCCACATATAAAATGGTGTGATATTGTGTATAACCTATGTATCCTCTTGGATACATTAAATGATTTCTAGGTTACTTATAAAACATGATATTAAAAAAACATGATATAATATAAATGTTATGCAAATAATAAGCTGAATCATTTTGGTAATAGCATCAAGAAAAAGGTCTACATGTTCAGTACAAAACCAAGGGATTTGTTTCCTAACTTCATTCTGCAGTTAAATCCATGGATGGGGAACTCAAGAATACAGAGGTCAAACTGAATATGCACTTACCACTGTTTATGTATGCATTTTCCTATTCAGAAATAATTGTTCTTAATTTTGACTTTTGCAGACCATGTAACAAATGTTCTTGTTTGTGTTTCCTTGCAGAAATGCTGCACTACTGTTTTTTCTAATTGTGGCCTTGCTGGGTTGAGCATGTACGGCAGTCAGCTTAATCTGTACTTTCCTTTTCTTCGATGTCAGTTACCCATGGGCAGCTGTGTTCTGAAATAACTAAACAGAAATTTCTCCAAATAAATTATGCATAAGCTTAAAATTGTATAGTACTCTGAGTTGCTGGTAAATTTTCAACCATCTGACGTGGCCTCACTCTGGATGAGCCATTCCTTGGTCCTGCGTATCCATATGGTCTATACTATTGGGTCAACATATTCAAAGCAATGTCCCAAGACCACTTGAAACAGATCTTGTCCCTCTGAAACGTTGTCAGGAAAACAGCAGTAACTTACAGCTTTTATCACATTGTCTACACGTTTACCTCACCCCTTATCACGTAAGTGCTACCATCTTATGTCACAAGAAGAAGAAGGCTGAATATAATATAGCACAATTTCAAGGACGATTACTTTCACGTAACTTTTGTAAGTTGCAGTATGTTGCTACTATTATTCTCTTTTATTACTTTTCATTTTGTCATATTTTTACTCTTCTTACTTTGTCAAGAAAATTTTGTCAAAGGTATGTGCACGCAGGAATAAAAAAAGAGTAACATCTGCAGTTTCAGGCACCAATTGAAGGTTTTGAAATTTAATTATTTGAAGTGTACAAATCAACGGTTATAGTACATTCTCCATTATGCTGTCATAACACAATTCAATTTTTATTTATGACACTCCAGAAAGAAATCCCATACCTATTAGAACTCCACTTTTGCAATCCCTGAGCCCCAGGTAACTGTTAAACTAGATTTTCTCTCTATAAATTTACCTGTTCTGGACATTTCATATTAATGAGATCAAATTATGTGACTGGCTTCTTTTAGTCTGTATACTTTCCAAGTTTACTCTTGTTACAGCATATGTCTATACTTCCTTTTTATTGCCAAAATACTCTTCCAGTGTATGGATACACCACAATTTGCTTATCCATTCACTGACATTGATGGACATTGGGGTTGTTTGTATTGTAAATTGTTGCTACAAATATTGTGTATAAGAATTTTGTGTACATGTATGATTTTATCACTCTTGTGTGTATTCCTAGGAATTTTCAGGTCATATGGTGACTGCACATTTAACATTTGAGGAGCTACTAGCCTATCTTCCAAGGTGGCTTCACAATTTTTACAGTCCTACTAACAGTATAGAGTATTAGGATGCCAGCTCTCTACATCCTCGCTGATAATTGTTGTCAGCTTTTTAAATTTTCACTGTAGCCTCCTTACCAGCTATGCAATGTTTTGTCATTGCTTTGATTTATATTTTGTAATGAATAGTGATATTGAGCTTTTAAAATATACCATTGGCAGTTTAAATGTTTTTGAAAACTGTCAATCACATATTGTTCTTTCATTGGCTCATTTTTCTTTTAATTACTACGTTTTTATGATTGATGTAGCATTTTTGTGTGTTTTTAATACACATCAGTTAGTAAACATATAATTTGCACTCATGTTGGGGTTTGTCTTTTGACTTTTTGACTAAAGTGTACTTTAAAGCTCCCCATTATTTAATTTGATAAAAATCCATTATTTTGCTTTGTTTCATCACTTGTGCTTTTGGTGTTATATCTAAAAAACCACTAATTAATCTGAGTGAGGTCACAAAGATTTACTCCCAGGTTTTCATCTAAGATTTAGATAAAATAATTTTAGCACTTTAAGCTTTATGTTTATGATCCTTTTTGAGTTCACTGTTATCTGTCATACAAGTTAGGAGTGAAAATTTATTATTTGCATGTGAACATTATGTGCTCTATTGTATTTCATCTGGAGTGTTTAGCACTTTTATACTTATAATTACTGAGAAGTAAGACTCATATCTATTATTTTGCCAATTGTTTTCAATATTTAATATGTTTCTGTCTTTTCTCATTTCATGTTCAATATATATTTTCTAATGCACACTCTTGTTATATTTTTCTCTCTTTGAAGCTTATTTTTTTTTGGTGTTTGAGGGTTAAATGAACACAAAACACTTTAATTAAAAGAACATAGTTTTAATTAGTACTGATTTACTTTCTATATTATACAGAAGCTTTGGTTTTATCATCTTCCTTTGTACTAATGCTGTCTTATAAATTATATGTGTAAATGCTATAAGTCCTTCAACATAGTTTTATAAATATTGCTTGTCTTGATGCTGGTTTTAAATCAAGAGAATAAAAATTGTAAACAAAAATATATTCACGCTGTCTTTGATTTCTAAAAGTGTAGTTAACTTTATCAGATTCTTTACTTCTTTGTGTGGATTTGAGTTACTGCATTATGCTTTCTTCTACCCAACCTACTGAGCTTCTTTTCATATTTCTCATTGAACACATCTACAAGTGATAAATTCTCTCTGTTCATAATTTTAAAGGCAAGTTTTGCTGAATAAAGAATTCTTGGTTGGTATACTTTTTTTGCAGCATTTTTTTAAATTTTAAAGTACAACAAAATAAAAATAACAAAACTGAGTTTCCAAACAGGTTAGTAGGAGAGTTGCAATAATTAATACATTGCATATTGTTGTCCTCATAGTAGTTACTCACAGTACAAGATGTAGGCATGATATATTGTCCAACTAATATTAGCACAAACCTTTCTTTTCGATGAACTAAGAGAAACTAACTGTATAACTATGTTAACTATCTTGTGTATAAATATATTTTTTTCTTTTTCTCTTTTTTTCTTTCCCCTTTCCCCCATCATAGTTTGTCTTTTCTTTTGAACAGTTTCTTCCCAATTCACAATATCTATTGTACATTTTGGATCTTATTTATTTGTTCGGTTTTTCACACTAGTGAGACAATATGATGTTTACATATATGGCCTGATTTATTTAACCTATGAATATGGTTTTGAGTTACATTCATTTGCCTATAAAAGTTTCCAGTTTATCTTTCTTTATGGTTGAGTAGTATTCCATTATATAAAACACACACACACACACACACACACATATCTTTTTTATCCATTCCTCGGTTGATGGGCATTTGAGTTGTTTCCAAGATTTAGCTATTATAAATTGCACTGCTATATACATAGGTGAATATATATCACCGTGATGTGATGTTTTTAATTTTTCTGGGACAATACCCAAAAAAGGGATAGCTGGGTCAAATGGGACATCTAATTCTAGTTTTTTGAGGAATCTCCACACTGATTTCCACAGTAATTGTACCAGTCTACACCTCACCAACGACAGCATTTTGAATCTGTCATTCTGCTTCTTTCAGGCCCTCACATTTTCTGATAAGAAGTTAATGTTTAATTTTATTGCAGTCTTTGCATGTAACTTGTTTTTTTCTTTGCTGCTTTCAAATTTTTCTAGCTTTGTAATTGGTACTTTGACCATGATAAGTCAAGATGTGAATATCCTTAAATTTATTCTATTGCAGGTTTGCTGAATTTCTTGGATGCATAAAATGATTTTTTCACAAAACCAAATTTGTCAAACTGATCTCTAATTAATTTTTCATTTTATTTATTATACTTTTCGCTTCAGGGTTTATACTTGGTTCTTTTATAATTCTATATCTTTATTGGTATTCTATTTGCTAAGATTGCTATAATTTCTTTTAGTTCTTCAAGCATAGTTGTTTTTCTTAGTTCTCTAATCATGTTCATAAAGCTGATTTAAAGTCTTTTTTTTTTTTTTTTGTGGCACCAGGGATTGAACTCATGACCTTGCGCTTGCCAGGCAGGTGCTTAGGCCACTGAGCTAAATCCCCAGCCCCTGATTTAAAGTCTTTATCTAGTAAATTCAACATCTTCAACCCTCTGAAACATTTTCTATATACTCTTTCTTTTCCAAAGTATGGATTATATTTAGTTTTAAAATTGTGGTACATATAATCTGGAGACATAATCTTTTCTACTCAGGGGTTTGACTTTGTGGTTGCTTCATTGATTTGTAGCTGTTGTTTATCCAGTTTGTGACTTTCTTGGATTAAGATTATGTGGGCTTTCTGCAATATGCAAAAGCCTCAGTGTGTGTAGCTTAGTGATTTAAGTAATGGGTGGCAAGATTACCTTAATTGCCTAGAACTAGGAAGTCTTTCACACCTTTGCTGAGGTGTTCTGTTTGTGTTTAGCACCAACCTTATTTTATAACTCATGTTATTCTTCTCTGTTTGTATAGGAAAAGCCTAAAAATCAGTCAGTGTTAACAAACCGAAACACTATACTTTCCTAGCAATACACTAAGCCCAGCATATGTACTCCTCCTTCTGGAACTCCAGAAATATGTCAGAGCTTTTCAAAGCCCTATAGGCATCTTGTTCCCCAGGATTTCCTTTTAAATTTTTAGCCAGGCTCCTGTTTACCTGAAATGGTATTGCAGCCTTAGGCAACTGCAATGTTAAATAATTTTTACTGAATGTTTTCTACAAACACTCTGGGGATAGGTCTTTTCCTGTGGAGGAGGTTGCAAGACAGATCAAATAATGACAAAATATTTTAGCAGGATTTTTCAGGGAGCTGACAGGAAGGTCAAATACTTCCTGTGTTGTAGAGATGAACCAGTTTGAGGTGTAAACCTGTCTTCCCCCTCATATATTTGCATAGTCTCTCATTTTCACAGGTAGTGCAATTTCAGTGCTACCAGTTTTCAAGAGTTCTGCAAAGGAGAGGATGAATGGTGAAGCTAAAATGTTACATTCCCACTGTAGTAGTTTTTCTTGAAAAAGCACTCCTTATATTACTGCAAGTCTTTAGTTAAATTCTAGAGTTTAAAAATAATTTTTGACAATTTTTGCTAAAGTTTCTGTTGTTTTTTGGAAAGTTATCTGTTATGGCTTGTGCTTAGATGTCCTTGTGCAGTCATAGCCTGGGACTTTTTCAGAGGTGGCTGAATTTAGAGTGTGTGACACTGGGATTGACTCATGGTGCAATGTTGGGATCAAGGGCACTAGGATTAACGGTGTGAGTTTTACCTACTCTAAGTAGCCTGGACAAAATATAAGGGATAAAAAATGCTGTGGTCACGCCCTTGCTTGCTTGCTTTTGGTGTCTTCTGCCTGCCATGAACTATTTCTCTTCTGTGATGCCTGTCTCCAATGCCACCCTGCTTTGGAGTCGGTTGATAAGGCACTGAAACCTCTACAGTGAGCCAAATAAATCTTTCCTCCTTTAACTTTAAGTGTCAGGTATTTTGTCTCAGCAGCAAGAAAAGTAATTAAGACAGAATTTGGTATCAAAGAAGTGGGCTCATTACCACAACTATATCTGACCATGCGGTTTAGGAGCTTTTGGAAGTGGCTTGTGGGAATGGGGAAGAGTTATGATAGGTTTGGTGATGCTGGATGAAAAAGTAAAACTAAAACACCTTAGTCTGTACTTGATGGCAGATTCTGGTCAGAGCTCAGAATACCAGAATGCTGATAAAAATGCTACCCTTAAGGATTGGGCTCAGGAGATTTCTGCTGGGAAGAAGCACTGTGTTGGCTGTTGGACTCCAGAATATTTGTATTATAACTTGTCAGGAAATTTATCTGAATTTTGTTCATGCTCAGACACTTTGCCTGAGACTGAGACTGAGAGTGGCAGACTAATTAATCTGGCAGAAGAAAATTCAAGACACTCTAACTCTAATATTGAGGTAGGGGATGGCTATTGTTTGGGGCTTTTAGCCAGATTTATGTTGAGAATCCAGATCAAAGAGCCCAGTAGAATTATTTAAAACATTTTGAGTTTGACCACAAAGGAAGCTCCAGTAAAGTTGTGACCTGCAAAGATACAAAAGAGGAGAAATTGGTCACTGAAAAGACTAGCAAGCAAAAGCCAAATATTTCAGAACACAACAGAAAAGATGGCCTGAGGAGGACATCACAAAAATCAATAGGACTCCAGCCTTTGAAAACTCAGTGTTGTTAAAGTGAAAGACTTTGCTTTGGAAAGAGAGCCCCAGAGCACCATGTTCCAGAATGACAGTGGCCTGAGAAGTTGTTCATCAGAATTTGTTTCATAGGCACTGGACCCCTAGAGCCAAGAGAGAAGGAAGCCTGGCTACTGTGCTAGCTGGCAGCAGACCTTGGCATACCCATGTGGTGCTGGTTTTAGGTGCATGTAGAATGCAAGAGTTGTGGGGCCAGAAAGATTTCCACTTAAATTTCAGAAGAAGGCCTGGAAGGCCAGGCAGTGTACTCCTGAGGGGGCAATGTGTGAAGACGTGAGTGTGAAGCCAAAGGTTGCAGTGAAGACTCCAGAAGTTTGGAGAAACCAGGAATGTTGATCATCCAAGGAAATCTTCAAGGGATGAGTAAAGCCAGCCAAAGAAAGTTACAATCACCAGAAGTGCTATAGTGGTAGAGGTGCCCAAGCTCTGTGGAATTCACAACTTCACATAGATTGCCAGAGATGCTGGACATGGAACTATGGGACTTAATGTTTGCCCTGTTGGATTTTGGACTTACTTTTTTCCTATTCTTTTTATTCCCCCTTTTTACCTTTTGAAATGGAAATGTCTATGTTGTGCCATGGAATGTTGGAAGCATTCAACTTTCTTTTCATTTGTACAGGGGCTTGCAGTTAAGAGTTTGCCTTAAGTCTCAGAGGAGACTCAGCACTTGGAATTTTCACTAATGCTGAAACTGTTAGGTCTTTGGCAACTCTTAGAGATGGACTAAATGACTTTTGCAAAATTAATATGCATGTGTCTTTGGAGGACCGGAGATGGATCATTATGGTTTATGTCTAGATTCCCACCAAAGCCTCATGCAGTCATAGGTGGGGCTTTTTCCTGGTTGGATCTACAGTTTGTGATACTAAGAATGATTCGTGGTCCAGTGCTAGGGTCAAGAGCAGTAGAATTAAGGTTGTGAGTGCTAACTGGCATAAGTAGCCTAGATAAGATATAAGGGATAGAAAATTCTGCGAGTGTCTCTTGCTTGCTTTGCTACCTTCAACCCACTATGAATGTTTTTCCTCTGTGATGCTTACCTGTCATGACATCCAGCCTTAGAGTCAGGCAATGATGGACTAAAACCTCTGCAAACTGTGGGCCAAATAAACCTTTTCTTCCTTAACATTGGGTGTTGAATATTTTGTATCAGCTTCTCGGCCTTTTGGCTAACATCAAGTGTAGTATCTGTTCTTATCAGTTTAATATCTGATACTTCCTCTATCTGAGGACAATATATTGAATGAATTTTTGGAACTGGAATATGGAAGAGGAGCTTGCTCCATCCACTTCACACGTTGACCTGGTCTTGCAGTACCTCCAGGAATGGTGCACCAAAAAGAGAGTGAGAAAGAGGGAGAGAGAGAGAGAGAAAGAGAGAAAAGTAACTAAGACAGTATCCCACAGTGTAAATATCACTAAAACTTTTGTTTAACTAATATGTCCACACTGGGAACAGACCATAGTCAATAGTACTTGTTCAGCGGCTAATATGAAAAATAGGTATAAAAGCATATTCATATTCTTTAGCAAACTTACCATTTAACTAGTACAAATACAACCCAACATAAATGTTAAATAATAATGTAAGAACACACTTGCAAAATCAAAACACAAACTCATGTCTACACACACACAAGCACACAATATTTACCAATTATATGTTTAAACTGGACTATTACAGACACAGAAATACAGTTTACTCCAGTGTTTTTAGTGTGAAAACCAATCATGATCCAAGACAAATTTAGAAGATAACAAATGTCACGAAAGTCCTCAGGGAAATTATTGTCTTATTATTAAAACGAAAATATCACAGACATAAATTGTTAAGAATAGATATACCTACATGTGGAACTTGTTACTGCTGGCATTCTGAATAATTGTTCCTGAGTTCATGTACTAAGTCATATGATTTCCCCTCACATAGTTACTGTGTCTGGTTTGTAATGTAACAGCCACCGGGCAGCCCAGAGAACATCAGGAGGTAAAGAAGCAATTTCCAATGGAAATCATAAAGGAATTTTATTTCAGGACAGCAGAATAAGGTTTTATCAAGTAAGTTACAGTTCTGGTCTCATGCTATTATCCTTACCTATGACCCTGTAATATTTTGCCAGAAGAAATAGTGAAAACACAGGTATTAGTTATATCAAACTAGTTTAAAAATACATATCAACTAATACTGGTTTTGTTACACCTAACATTCTACATTACTGGAATCATCTAGGTCCTTATGTTTGTGCCAAACTTTTGTTCCACTCAAGCCAATTTTAATGCAATGACTGCCTACATAAAAATACCATCCTTTAGGTTTTTAATATTTTTGGTTAATCAGCATGTCTACATATATTATTTAAATATATGATTTAAATAGTTAAAGCCCTAATATAAATCTTAATATAGATCTGTTTCAGGTTTTGCTTTTGATGAGAGACTTTTTATTACTAGTAAATATTTATTATTTGTCTCTTTAGGTATCCTATTTCATCATGACTTAACCTTGGTAACATGTGTGTACCCAGGAATTTGTCCATTGCTTTTAGGTTATCAAATTTGTTGGTGCAAGGTAGTTTATAATTTTCTTTAAAATAATTACATAACAAAAATTAATAAAAAATTAATAACAACATGAGTGGTTTTTACCCTATGTGGGTGAATTATAGACTTGTTTTACTAAAATCAATTATGCATTGTTTATTAGATTTTATATTTTGTTTTAGTTATATCTTAACATTAATGTCCTTGAAAACATCTTGAAGCCCCTTTTACTCACCAGAGCTTTTAAGAACTAATCATGACATGAAATTATAGAATTATAGAATTGAGTAATTCAAGTGTTTTTAAACTAGGTAATCGAACTCATTTCTTGTATGAAGCACACATGCTCAGTGAACATAATGTATATGCCCAAAAGCATATGGTATTTGCTATTTCCAAGCTAAAATGCCATTTCTCTCTCTCAAATGCAATCTAATAAAAATATGCTTATTTTCAGAAATTAATTTATTCTTTAAATTGTTTTTATTAATATTGATAAAGTTCAAAGTGGAATTATTTAAATGATACCGGTTTTCTTCCTTTGAAGAGCCTTAGAATTAGCTTGCAAATGCTAGAAGGCTCTTTATAAAATTGTGTCAAACTAATTTCAAATAGTTAAAAACACAAATAGACTCCATGGTCATAAGGTTGCAGAACACTGTGAATCATGTAACAGATTCAAATACCACTGAGACAGCTTTGACTATTATCATGTAGTAACCTCCAGTTATATTCACATATTTATCCCTCAAACCTACATGTATGGTTCCTTACATATCAAAAAGAACTTTTCAGATATGATTAAAGTCAAAAAGTTTGAGAGTATGTTGGCTTATCAGGCTGGACTTAACCTAACCACATGAGTCCTTAAATGTGAGAATCTTGCGGAAAACAAGAGATATGGTGACATGAAAAGAACTTGCTCATATGTACTGATTTTGGAAGTGAAAAGGGAAACCACAAGCCAAGGAGTGCAAATGACCTCAAGGAGGTAGCAAAGTCAACACAAGGGATGATTCTCCCCTAGAGCCTCTAGAGAAGTGCATGGCTCTGCTGTTCCCTCTACGTTGCTCATTAAGACCTCTGTTTTATTTCTGACCTACACTCTTGTAAGATAATAAATTTGTGCAATTTTAAGCTATACTTTTGAATTGGTTTCTTAAAGCAGTGTTAGAAAACTAAAAATGCAAATTCCTATTTTTGTCAACATGGCAGGCACATTGACCCATTACATTTAATTCAGATTGAATTCTATTTATCAACTAAGAAATACTCATTTGAAACCTAATTTTGAAGTAAATTAGGGAGACAAAATATCATGTGTAGTGTTAGTAAGTATATCATTTATAAATAAACTTGTTTAAATTGGATTCCACAAAAAATATATACAGTATGATGTCAGAATTGAACTAATATTAGTATAATCAAGATATATTAGATAACATAAAGCAATGCAAGTATTCACCTTCTTGTTTTATTCCAGGCTGGACTTCTGATTCAGAATGTGTTTTACAGGTGAGTAGACTCAGAGCAACATTTTTACCTTTTTTAGGTGGCATTTCCAAATATTTGAGTATGAGGGTCATTTTGTTTAAAGGGCTAATTCGTTCATTTGAAATTAAATTTTAATGAGTCTTCTTACATCTTTCTATGAAGACTTACAGACTGAAAATTTGAGTTCCTTTCTCCCCTCTTGTTCAACAGAACTATATTGACTGATGGCCTAAGTGGATAGATGCCAAGCTATTGCTCTCCTTCAGTCTGCTTTGATCTATTTTCCTATCTTTCTTGTAACCTTTGTGAACAGTTGAATGATATGCGGAAATTGAGTTCATCCCAAAATCAATGCCATTGAATATGCTAGGTGATCTCTCAAATACCATAAAAAGGGGAAGCTTCAGAGTGTCATTACCAACACCACTATAAATATTGCATTCAGAAGCATTTAAATTGTGCTAGATTTTATTGCAAATTTGAATGCAGTTAAAGAGTTATAATTTAGTCTAAAATCTATAGGTTATTGTAGAAACAGGGCAGTTTGCATATTTTTTCTTAAAATTTACAATAATACTTTACATATTCAGGTCACTTTTTACCAAAGGGTCACAAAAGACTTTATAAATATTTATTCCCATATCTCACTCCCTATTCACCTGTGAACAGACAGTGGAATTAAGACACTATTTTAACATTACGATTTCAAAGTGAGTTGATTGGTGGTCTAAAGTATAAAATAATGATTCAATCCATTTATGTAAAATGATTCATACATTCGCTCATTTTCTAAGTTATAGAGATGCTTTGTAACAGATAATTAAGCTATAAAAGAGAAATCTTTGGTTCCTTTCCTGTAACCTGTTTTCCCTTCTTGTGTCTTGGCATAATAGAGAGATCTAGTTGGGGCTAGAAGAATATTTATTTACCAACACTGACTAGGTAAGGGAAGTTTGGCTGATGATCTAACTAGAGGGGAGTTCTGAACCATTTGAAGAGCCTTGTTTTGCGTCTCCAAAATTACAGTAGTTGCCTTCCTTCCTCCCTCTCCAGCAGTCTTCATATCTTGTGTGCTCCAAGATCTGAAACTTGACCGTTAACACAATCACAGCATGCTCGCTCAGCGGCCATAGTTACATTCTCTGTATTTAACTTTCTCCCTCCAGAGCAACTGAGAGTTCAGATTTGCTCAATCACAAAAATGTTCTATCATATATATTTCTGTTTTCAAACTGCTATTAAATTGGATTCATAGAAATAAGCTGCAAATGAGAGCATTCATAGAAAGTTTGAAATGGCCAGGAGCTACTGACTGCTTCCCTGGAAGCAACGGTGCTACCTGCTATGGCCTGACTGTCCACTAAAAGCTTAGGTGGTGGAGCCTTGTTTCCTAGTGTATCAGTCTTGAGAGGTGGGACCTAAAATGGAAATATTAGGTGAGGAGGGCTCCATTTCAAGAATGAAATAAGGCTGTTCTTGTAGGCTTGGTTTAGTTCTTGCAGTACTGCCTTTGTTATAAAAGGGAGGTCTTTTGCATGTGAATGTTCTCATCCTCTCACTATGACACAGCAAGAAGACCCTTTCTGGACCCCATTGCTGTATCTCTGAACTCCTCAGTCTCTAAACTGTGGGCCAAATGAACTTTTTTGGTTTATAAATTTCCTAGTCTGTGGTATTATGTTTGAGCAACAATAAAAACAAGAACAAAACAAAAAACAGACCAAGGTACCACCCAACTGCAACTTCACATATTTTGGTATATTTGTGGTTCTTTTCAACATTTTGCTGTGGCTTAATCAGGATAGAAGCTCTATCAGACTACAGAGAAAAAGATGTTAAATTGAAGTAGAAAACCACTGTGGTTTTGCCTTCCCATTCTTCTTTTGTTTTCATTTTGTTTGGTTACAAATAGATGCTTTCTTTCCACTCCAGATCAGTTTGGTAATGTTGCCATGATTAGCAAAGAAAGTTCTAAAGTAAAACCCTCCAATTATCATATTTTGTAGGTTTTCATCTTGTCCAAGGATTATTTTCTTTTTTACCCTTATCCAAATTTGGTTTCTTAGAGAAATTGTATCTTAAAAGGTTGGTTTGGCATGCAGCTATTTTCCTCTATTCATTTCCATGGAGAGGCTATCATTTTTTTAGACACTCAAAATGAATAGAACATTGTTTTTTTGTTTTTTTAAGATTGCCTAAGATAATCACCTGTCAATTATTAAAAAGAGAGAGCAAAACAGTATAAGGAGAAGTCTTCAAATTTATGTCTTAAAATAAATCTAGTTTTGATTTGTTTGGGGGAGTGATTTCTATCTCAAAATATGGAGAAGATATTATGAGAAAAAAATAATATTCAATACTTATTAGGCATAGTAAAATCTGAAGTGCCTATATGTCATATAATGTTATACAAGTGGTGCTAGGACATTTTTTAATGATTTGGTCACCAAACACATGGTGTTTTATTAGTCCCCTTACTGCATACAACACAAGTGAATCTTTTATGGGGTCCTAGTAAACTACTGGGCAAGATTTCAGGAAATGGTGCAAGTGTCAGTACCCAAATACTTTCACTACCAAAATTGGGTAAGTTATTGAAAGTGAAGGGTCGCACAGCAATGGAGTCAAAGTAATCAAAATTCCCTGTTAGAAGTTGATCTAAGGAAAATTCCAACTAATAAAATAAATAAACTAAATTATCCAGCTTATGTTTACTCTCCTGTGTTAAATTGAAAAACCACACTTTGGGAAACAGAATGACCATGTTGATCAGTTGTACCTCTTTCTTTACCTGTTATGATGATTTCACCATAAATATTTTTACTTATGTCAGGTTAAATGCCACAGGAGGAAGGTATGTAGCAAAATTGCTAACTTTCAGTTTCATGTCAAAAATGCTTTAAAAGCCAATTTGCTTTAAAATCCAGAATCCCTTCTTTCATGAATGCCTTTTAACTTAAACTAGAGAAATAAACAAATAAACTTGCAGAAGAGAATTTTCAGCATTCTATAGTTAGTAACTAAATATGCAAATAATACTCAAGCTTTGGAAAGGTAGGTGTTCTTCACAGGGTTAATCAAAATTATTCTCAATGATATGTGTCAGGTAAAGAAAGATATTTTCCATCTGAATTCTCTATGCAATTACATCAATTCTCAGTTTCACTGGAGGGCATCAACCTGACTTTTCTGACTGGAAATATTATTATTATAATAGAAAATGGAAATTTAAGGTAGTGTTACTTTTACTTTGATGGCCTTTATTTCAGGCTTCTAGGAGTAGAAAACTAAACTCAATATTTTGCTTATTAATCTTCAGGCTAGGATTTTAGTAGTGTTTTTACTTTTGCTAAATATTCAAACCTGCTCCAGATATACATTCTCAGAATTTTCTCCTTCTCTTACGAATATGCTAAAGAAATTTCTTTAATATTTCTTCATTTAAGTATCTGTCATTGAATTTAAATATGTACTTATTCTAAGTTTAAAGTGGCCTATTTTTAATACCAAAACTAAATCTTGGCATTTTCCATAATGAACATTGCAATAATTTTGTATTTATCATTCTTTTGGGATGGCTTCTAAAATTGGAAGGTTGCCACATTTTTCATCCCAATTTGATATGAAAAAACTTATGTGGAAGAAAAAAGTCCAGTATGGAAGATTTTCCTCAGTGCATGGTCATGCTTTTACTGTTCATGAATCTGTAGATTGTACTCCAATATAAATGTTTCAGTATTCTAGAATATGTTGGGACTTTCTCAGTGCCACTAGCAATTCTGGAAAAGTTTTTACAACCATGTGGGCCTTCACAAAGCTCACAAGAGTAGAAGACTGTGTTCTCAAGAATATTAAACATGTACCATGGTACCAGTAATATGGTTTTTTTGTTTGTTTGTTTGTTTTTTGTTTTTTTCAGTTTCATTTTAATCTTCCACTTTGGCCAAAAGTTTCAACTTTTGGTCTGCTTAGATTTTCCTTTGTGACTGGGAAATAGTCTTTCATGGGCTTCCATCTTTATTAAAAAATACACACTAATATTATGATTTCCATTTTACTGAAACATTCAATATAGTGAAGATAGGTCTATGCCTGTGGAAAAAATACTTTAGCAAGGATATAGATATGATTGCAATTTTTTTAATCTGAGAATTTTTCATAACCTCCAGATACAGAGCTGAAAACAGGCCTGATTGAGATACACAGCAAAGTCAAGATGCTTATCATTTTCTACTCTTTCCAACTTAATTCCTTAAGCATTGGTTTAGAACAGTGGCTGAATTCCGAGTGTGGTAGGTGGCAGAGGAGGAGTGATGGTGGAACGTGCCCCTTTGCCCCATGAAATATAGCCATAGTCCCACCCATGCAGACCCCGTTCTTAAATGCACTGCAAGTGGTCTATCAAGTATTTCTCCCACTAACAGGCAGTGTGTTGCTTAACAGGAATTCTGGGAAATAGAATTTTCTCCATCTCAGTATGTTCCCAATGTTATCTTAGCACCAAATTAATATTTTAAAGCACTTATAAATTGGTGCTTAGAAGCAGCTGTCCAAATCTCTTGTCTCTTAATTAGCATATGGCGGTATAAGAAAGTGAAAAGAGCATGTGCTTTAGAATCAGCTACTTTGACCAGGAAAATAAATTCTGCCGCCAAAAAGCTGATTAATCTTAGAAATTATCCACATATTTGGATCTTATATTGACACTTACAAAGAAATTTCAGTAAAAGTTTTATGGTTAGACGGCTCAGAAACTCCACATGGCTATTTATGACCAAGAATAAGAAGATATATGGAACACCTTGGCTTTGTAGAGGAAATTAAGAATTTCTTGATTAATAAAGGCAAGAGCCAGAAAGAGAAACAGGAGCAACTTGGAAAGAAATTGGTAAGCAGTAAAATGAGAGTCTGATTATGAACCAGTTCAGAAATATTTAGTCTTTATATATGTGCAATTCTTTTGGACAGTGGAGAAGAATAAAGCAAACTAGAATTTTAAAAAAGGAGTTTTGATTAACCAAAGCTATTGGGAAAGGAAATCACCGATAAAATAAAATCTGGGTGTAGACAAAAATAGATTCAATGCAAAATGAATTTAGTATCAGCTAAATGGTTAGGCTTTATTTAGGAGAACTGATAATTTTCACAGTGGTTCCCAATCCCATATTTAAATGAGTCATGGTCAAGACAACCAATATTTTCATCAGTTTAGTCTAAATAAATCCTCCCATCATTCGACTCACACCCTCAAATATTTTGGTTTTCATTTCCTCCTTAGTAATATGAGTTTGATTTTGGAACAGAGAACACACACATTACCAGTTGAATATAGGCCTGGAGTTCAGGAGAGTTTGTGAAACTCCTAAGTATGTGATTGGGTGCCTGTGCACTAGTGAACTGTGCAAGGAATATGGTAATTCGCAAATACCGACTCTCTGGAAAGGTTCCTTCTTGTAGGTAGTTTTATTGCTTATGATAAATGAAGCTACAGATACTTTAAAAAAGGGAGAAATGGGTAAAAGATTGCAAATGATGCATATATTTTAGAAGATAGTATGAGACAGAGAGCATAGAAAAAAACTTGAGGAATAACCACAGAGATACATCACACCATTTATGGAAAACAATTTAATTTAATCAATAGCATTGATTCAGATTAAGTAGGCTGGGCATGGTGGCACATGCCTGTAATCCCAGTACTTGGGAGGCTGACACAGCAGGATCGCTGCTGGTTCAAAGCTAGCCTGGGCTACAAAGTGAGCTCAAGGCCAGCCTGGACAGCATAGTGAAACCCTGTCTCAAAAAGACAATAAGTCAATAAACAAATACATAAATAAGATTAAACAAATAATATTATAAAAGTTTTAAATATTAAAATACTAAATATTCTTAAGGAAACCATATGAAGTTAAACTACTTATTATAATTTTCACTATGCCTATCTTTTTCTTTCAAGAAATGAGTATTGAAGATACTTCAGTGAATGAAACTTACATGAACAAGTACATTTCTAGACTAATAACAAAGCAAGGAAGTCTCAGCATGTATTTTTCACAACAGAATGAAGAAAATACGTAAGGCTGGCATGAATTGTTCTTGGATGTGAAGGAAGTCTCCATTAAGCCAAGATGTGAATATGAAGTTAGTTGTAAAACAAGATTAGACTTCTAGGCAAAGGGAAAACAGTTAACGTGCAGGCATAAAACCTTGTTGAAATGTAACAGTCAAAAAATGACTATATGACTGAACTCTGAATAGATACATATTGGGTAAATAATTTTGAATTTCTTAGTGCAACAATCTTAGATTGTCTATGGGGACACAATTCAAGACCCCCATTAGATACCTGAGGTCACAGCTAACATTGAACACTATATAGACTATGTTTTTTCTATGCACACATACTCATGACAAAGTTTAACTGATGAATTAAAAGGGTAGCATCAATAAATGGGAAATTTGCACAAACTCAATATATTTTTTCTTTCCTGATAAATCTAGAACTTTCACATTTTTCTTTAAAACAAGCACTTCACAGCTGCTCTTTGGCGTGTCTGAATTTCCAGCACCACTACACTTGGGCTTTGTTGCTATTATTAAGTAAAATAAAGGTTACTTGAACACAAGCAGTGCCATACTGCAGTGCTCGATAATGAACTACTAAGTGACAAACAGGTAGGTAGCATTTGCAGAGTATTGGTGCCAGGCAGAGATGATTTACATTCAGAATGTGATGATCAGAATGCCATGAGATTTCATCATGCTATTAAGAATAGCTCACAATTTACAACTTCTGAGTTGTTTACTTCTAGAGTTTCTATTTAATATTTTTCAGACCATGGTAAACTATAGGAAACTGAAACCTTGGAATATGAAGTCACAGATAGCCAGGGATTTAGCTCAATGGCATAAGCGCCTGCCTGGCAAGCACAAGGTCATCAGTTCGATCCCTGGTGCTGCAAAAAAAAAATAATAAAAATAAATAAATGAAATTTAAAATTTTTTTAAAAAATGAAGTCACAGATAAGGATGGACTTCTATGTCATCAAATACAATAGGAAAATCTGTAGGTTTTGGGCAAGGAAATTAATGTAAAAACACACTTAGATATATAAAAAATACACCATCCTATGAGGATTCAATAAGGTGATGAATATAAAATGCAGTAATTAACTAATAATTTGACTCAATAAATCTTAGTTATTTAAAAATTTCATCATTTTTCTTTATGATACAAATCTCAGACACCATTTTTGAAGCTTGGGATGGTATTACAGTAAGTCAATAACTTTAGTTTTAATTTTTACATTTCCTTACTACTTCTGAAGAGATAGTGTTGATTAATGTATGTATGCCATCTGTAACCTAATTTCCACATTCCCTTGCCCTGTCAAAATGTTGCCCACAGTAGTGCGTTATGCTTTGGAACTTCAATGTTCCTGAAAGCTACATGTTGAAAGTTTAATGTCCAATGCAAAAGTATTCAGGGGTGGGACCTTTGGAAAATGTTTGGACCATGGAAAATCAAACTTCATTGGAAGATTAATCCATTGATGAATTCATGATCTGGTGGAATTGCTAGGGAGTGATGAAAATGTATGAATGGGTCTACTTAAAAGGTCTGTGAACCATGGACTGCCCTGAAAAACTGTATCTTGTTTCCAGCCTGTTTTTCTCTTCTTTACCCTTCTTTTTCCTGGCCATCATGAGGTGAATGGCTTTCCTCCACCATGACCTTCTGCCTCACGCTTTGCTTCACCACAGGCCTAAAAGAAACACAACCAGCTGACTAGACTGAAACCTCTAAAATTATAAGCCAAAATAAATTTTTCATCTTTTAAATTGTTTTTATCAGGTATTTTATCACAACAGAAAACTAACACAAACTTTTAAGTTTCTAACATACTTAAAACATTTGCATGCATCTGGCATTGTCCTTCTCTCTCTACTAGAAAGCTTCATAAATGGGTGAGGTTTTATTCACTGATACATTCCAAATACCTAGAATAGAGCTTGGGATTTTGTGCAATGCAGGAAGTGTATGCTGAATATTAAATGACCAATGCATGACAAAAGACTTAACTCATTTAAAAAAAACGGTTCAATTAGGAAATGAACAAAAGTCTTGAACATAAATTTCTCTGTCGAGGATATACAGATGGCCCAAAAGTATAAGAAAATATTTATAAAAAAATTCCTAATGAAGTATCACTACACACAAATTACAATAGCTATAATTTAAAGAAGTGATGAAAATATTCAATTCCTGCTGGAAAGAATGATGAGAAACTAGATCACTCATCCATTGCTATGAAAACTTAAAGTGGCTTTGTCACTCTGTAGAACATCATCAGTATCTCTAACACTAAATATTGAACTATAATATAATCCAACAATTGTACCCCAGGGATTTACTCTCAAGAATACAAAACCTACACACAGGTGTTTATAGAAGGTTAATTCATAATAGGAAAATACTGAAAACCCAGTTACTCTTCACCAAATAGTGAATGGTTAAACTAAACTATAGAATATCCATCTCAGAGAGTACTACTCAGCAAAAAAGATGAATGAACTTTTGATACACACAACAATCTGGATTAATCTGCAGAAAAATATACTAACTGAAAAAAACAGCTTTTAGGGTATACACTGAATGATTTCATTTATATTACATTTTTAAAATAACTGAATTATAGTGACAGAAAACAGATTAATGATAGCCAAGGGTTAAGAAGAAGGTGAAATAGGTATCACTATATAAGGGCAACAGTGAGAGACACTTGCGATGATATGCAAATAGTCCATGTTATGATTGTATCAATATTAATATTCTAGTTATAGTTGGGTAGCTATAGCTGTAGAAGATATTACCAATGTGGAGAAATGGATAAATGAAGCATGAAATTTCTCTTTATAGCATCTTAGAATTGTATATGAAACTATAATTACCTCAAAATGAAAAATTAAATTTAAAAATGGTCATGAAATGGAAAAAATTTCAAAAGGTAATATTCACACTGCACCTTCCGTGAGACTAAGTGCTTTATATCAATTAACTCATTTAGTCCTCAAAAAAAAATCTTATGAGACAGGTTTCACTTTTTCTTTCTCATGAATGAGTGATGAATTGCATTTTAAGCAACTTGTCTATTATCACAAAGTGTGTGATGAAGTTTTAAGTTTAAAGATGATAATGTATAAAGAAAGTAGAATTAACTCATCATCTGGTTTCAATAATTACCAATTCATGAACAGTTTTATTTTATCTGAATACCTATACTCTCTCCATTTTCAAATTTATTTTGAAGCAAAAACTCCATATCAAATATTTTTAACTATAAGTATTTCAGAGCTTTGTGAGATAAGGATCCTTTATAAAAATATAACCCCGAAACTTGACCACACCTATAAAAATAAACAATAATTTCTTAATTTGACCTAATATTCCAAACAGATGTTTTAACCCAGGCCATATGGCTCCAGAATATCTTAACCAATAAGTTAAATAGAGATCTAATAACTTAATAACCACCCAGAACTAAGTAGAAAATGAACATTAGGTTTTAGAACAGAATATTAGGATAAAGCATTGCCTTATGGAAAAATAAAGTTATGTCATTTTTGATAAGCTGTGATATAATGTTGAATTTACATCCATTTCTTCCCTGAATCTTTATTTCCTATGCTGTTTCATTGATGGTTATTTTATTCCTACTTATGTCCAGACAGGTTTATAACTATTTCACTTTGCAAGTGATCTTTTTTCAGATCTCTTTGTTGTCTGCCTTTTGAGGTTTCTTGCTGTTCCTTAGTTATTGATCTTGAAGTACGTCACTCCAGTATTTAATTTTCCTCTCAGATTTTCATCACTACTAAAACTCCTTATCTTCACAGGCGTTACAAACCAGTAGGTGTCTGGTGTACTTGTGCAAGGCAAGAGAATGGCATTTTTGACAACTCACATCCTCCAAATTTTGGGTCATATTCAAATTTGAAATAGCACTAGATTATGAAAGACTAACAGTAAATTACACAGTGATTTCATATGACCTATTATTAAGCAAGTAAAAAGACAAATACTTTCAGTTGCATTTTAAAGCAACAAAAACTGAGGTGTGTGAAAGTAACTGTTTAATTTCCTAGGTAGCATAATCCAAGACTTAAGAGAGGGAGTTTAATTTTGGAGGTGCTCACAAGTGAACTCACATGCTACACGAGTTCTCTACCACTAAGCTACTGTTACGGTTTGTATATAGATGGCCCCCCACAAGCCTCAGGTAGTCATGGAAGTGGCTGAATCTAGCATTTGTGACTGATTCATTGCCTAGTGCTAGGTTTAGTGCTGGGTTTAGTAATGGGATTAGCACTGGGATTAGTGCTGGAATTATCAGTGTGAGTGCTGCACCATCCATGGGTGGAGCCTGCATACTATATAAGGGAGGGAAGAAGGCATGTTTTCAGTCTCTTTTGCCACTCTTCTGCCTTGTTTAGTCCTTGCCACTTGTGAGCTGCCATGAACAGCTGCCTCCTCAACCATGTCACCCTGCCTTGGAGCCAGCTGGATATGGACTGAAACCTCCAAACTGTAAGAAATAAACCTTCCCTTCTCTAATTTTGGGTGTTGGGTATTTTGTCTCAGCAACAAAAGAAAAGTAACCAAGATAGCTACCTACCTGGGCACTTATAGAATATTCTTCAAAAAAACCAAAATGAAAAATGGTAAGTTGTAGAAAACATTGATATACAAATCACAAAAGAGAAATTGGTAATTGAGGTTCAGATATGATTTAATTGAACAACACTAAAAAGCTTGGAATAGTCTGTAGAGTCAAATAATATTAAATATCTACTCAATAATATTAAATAACTAGCTCTGTTCATGCCAGGAAGTGAAATACCCTATCTAGTGAGACTTAATATAAAATGAAAACTTCCAAGAATCTAGAATTAAATGTCCAAAAATGTGATTTGTATAACATGTATAGTTGTAAAACACTTCATATTTTTGCAAACTGTAGATTTAGATAAAGAAGATTATATTTCAAACAAATAAAAATTATTTTGAGTTCAACAAGGTCAAGTAAGATTTTCTATCCATGGAAGTCATGAGAAAAAATCCATTGCTAATTGCTTTGATTATGATTTATCTACTCTGTAATTCCCATGGTCTTTTCCAAGTCCATTTTCAATTCAGTGAGCCATACTAGTAACGGATATTCTGTTCTTAGATAAGGCTTTTTAAGTTGTTCTAATGACTTATGATTTTTGTTCAAAATATGGCTTTTTATAGTACCTGAAGTTGAAGAGTTGGCATCTTTATCTTACCTGTGCCATCTATTTGCATAATTATGCCTTAAAACATGCTTATGTCTCTCACATTTAAAACTTTCAAATACTAAGGTTTCTTTTTTCTTGCTTAATGAATTTCCAATTGTATTTCACTGATAACATTATAAAGATCCACCACTGAATACATACTAGTTAAAGTAGCAACCAAGATTTAAAAAAAGTGAGAAATTTTATTATCAGGCCTGAAACAACCAAAATACAGGCTAATACACAAAACAACAAGATTCAGACAATTGGCATGAGGCAGTAAAGAGCAGACATTGTGGAGAAACGGGAAACTTACAGTGTGAATCCTATTATTTCACCAGGTTAGGGCCTAAGCAAAGTCTTCAGGCTGTGGAATATAGAGAAGAAAGCCCTTTAGTCTTTCTGATCTAAAGAGATAGGGGTCTAGGAAAAATAAAACACTGAGGTCAAAGAACACAGAACAAAGATAAGTGAGCTACAATGGAAAGAAATTTTCTGGAGGGCCTTTTTGGAGGATTCAGTTAAGAACTGATGATAATAACTTCATAAAGAAATTATCTTAAGATAGGAAATGAACCATTTAAAGTGATTGGGAAAAGTGACAAAATAGCAAACAGAAGATGAGAAAAAATGTTCCCAATAGTCAGTATAGAAAGTTTCAAACTCTAAGAGATATTAGTAAAAATACTAAGAAAAGTCTCACTTTCTTAATATGGAAGTTTCACATTGGTTCAAGATTAAATACAACTCTGGCTCTCTCTGAAAAAATGGTTAAGGATGGAAATTGAATAGATCATACTGATTTCCAGTAGCTTTTCTATGTATCAAAACAAACCCAAAAATATTCTTATAAAAATGAATAATGAAAGCAGATAGAAAAGTACTAGGATAATGAGTAGGACAGTCAATCACTGAAACAGTGAAATACAGAACTGCTACAAGTGTAAAACATCTCAAGAGAAGTGGATGCAAAATTCACTTGAAGGAATAACTGTGAACATTTTTCCAAATTGGAAAAAAATTATAATCTGACAGATTTAAGAAACTCAACAAAGACAAAAACAGTGGGGCAGGAGACATATGTCAAAGCACATCCTAAATAAGTTTCTTTAAAACTGTGATAAAAGAAAATCTGAAAACTAAAACAAGACAAAAGAAATAAAAGGCATTAGGCACAAGGAAATAAAGATAAGCACGACAGCAGATTTTTGCCAAAAAGTATTCTAGCGAAAAGACAATGGAGGAAAATCTTCCATATATCAAATTAAAACTGACTGCTATGTTAATATCTTTATAATCAAAAATATTCTTCCAAAATTTAACTCTAATACTTTTAAGAAATGCAAAAGCTAAAATAGTTCATTATCAGCAGATCTATTGTGAAAAAAAATGTTAAAGAAACTTTTCAAATATAAGAAAAAAGGCATTATGGCATTACATAGAACACTACATCTACACACATATGTACCAAATTTCAATAAATATTGCCCCTAACCTTTTAACCCTTCTCAACCAAGTTGGAGTTCCTTGTCATATGAACACTCTCAAAAAATGTCATAGCATATCAAAGGTCACCATTCACTTTTAATTTAGTCATTGCTATCCCTTTTGTGCAACAGAAATTCTAGTTCCCAACAAAAATCCAACCCTTTCAGATTGTTCGCATTTCTAATTCTTTCTTATACCCATTTGTTAAATTTCCAGTTATGCACACTGTAGAATTCTTTGCACTATTTAACTGACACACATATGTCTTTAATCACTTTCCAGAAACATTGGTACATTTTTCTCTTTTAAAGAGACCAACTTCCTTATACTATTTAGGCAGTGAAGGTTGTTTTTCCTCTCACTCATGTCTCACTGGCTGGTGATAAGTTATTTGACTCTCTGGATCATTATTGGTCAAAAATTTATTTCTCATACTCTTACTTTGCAAAGCACTGGGACTGTAGAAGCTTCTGATATTAAATTGTACTGTTTATAGACCAATGATGAGTTTCATTCTACTATTTTCCAAGACTTTACTCTCAGTTATTGATTGATTTAGTACCCACTTTCTTCCCTACTGTTTCCAGAGTCCAGAGATGACCTATCAAACCACTTGGACTCACATAAACAGCAGTTCACACTGTTTATTTCTGAAGTATTACTATTTATAATAGCTCAAATTTATTTAATCTGAAGGTAACATCCCTTGAACTTGTTCAGACTTCAGTATTCAGATATAGGCTGAAATTTTGAAGCTGCACTAGAAGATTTTTGTTTATTTCTTAGTCCAAAATTCATCAGTTAGTAGAATGAATACTTCTAATGAATAAGAAACTAATTAAGACAATTATAAGGATTTTCCGATTATATTTTTGCATGTCTTTGTATGGCATATTATTTTAAGTGAGAGCTATAGATATGAGGTATCCCTCTTACATCTGTTTTCTAAATTTACATGGAAAGAATATTTAAATTTAACACTGGATTCTAAATAGTATGCCTTTTATATGTATTTTAGTTATAAAAATCCCATTATATTTTATTTTGGATTTTTGCATAATGTTTGTGATTTTTGGCTTGCTATAATTTTTATGCCTGCCTTCTCATTAAATTGGTGAAATAAGATATGTTCATTATCTCTGCTACATTCTCAACCTTAAAACAATAACATCAGTTTCATATTGTAACTGTTCAACAAATGTCTGTTGTATAATAAATAAATATTAATAGACATTTGTAGTAAAGAGTACACTAAAATATCCATTTTGACAAACAGGAGACAGTTATTTTGATCTCATAACAATTCCCAATTTCTTATCAGTGAGCAATCATTCAAATTTTAAGACTAAACATACTTTAGAAGTCAAAATACAGCTGTGTTAAATATACAGAAATAACAGAACTGAGGTTTAAATTAGAATTATAAAGACAGTTCCCAAAAAGGAAGGGGGTGGACTGGAAAGGCAACACAAACAGTGCTGGCCACACAGGGAATTTTCCTGATGTCAAAGCAGGCTGAAGACGATGTAGAACACTATCCCTGCAATCTGGAAAACTACAGTTAACTTGGTAACTGTGAAATGCCATACATAAACTGATAATGTCATGGTAAAGGAGCTAACATTTTAAGACTACTTTATGAGCAACATAAAAATCAGTTGGTGATTAAGTAATAAATCCCGAACTCAAGAGATCTTCTAATGCAGGCTACCACAATGACCAGGCAAAGGTGTGGCTTCTGCAGTTGCCATGGCAGCCATGGAGCAGTGTCCTGAGCTCTCCAAGAGAGAAACTTCAGTGAGGAGTCCAGTTGGGCTACCGCTTCTGCCTGCCATGTCTGAGCCTTTGGAATTCACTACAGGGCTCATGCGAAGGCCATGAGCCCATCCTCTCAGTGGACACTGCTGTAAGTCAAGAGTTGAGCATGGAGTGAGTAAAAGAATGAGGACTTTTCTACCTTTCGTTGGCTACCACTGCTCTGGGGCTCCCCATCAGCCCAGCCGAGAGTTCCTCAGAGCAGTGTTGTGGTCTGCAGGCTTCCTTCTCAATCTGCCTTCCTCGTCCTGTCCCTTCCCGAGATAGTAAGTCTTCGCTACTCCTAATCCTGTTTTCATGTCTGTTTCTCACAGAACCTGAACAGAAATACATGCCTTCAAAATACGAGGCATTTCTATGAAAGTCTGAAAATTTTTATGAGAAAGAATCGAGAGGGATTTATTGCCCAACTGGAGATTAGGAAAAAAAAAAAAAAAAAAAAAAGCCAAACCAAAACAAAATCTTTCAAGTCAAAAATGTAAAATATTGTCATTTCTTTTGAGTCAACAGATGTCATGAAAATGTAAATGATATTTTCAGTGTAAACTTTTAGAAATAATATTAGTAATAATTATAGTCATATGAATAATAATTATATGAATAATAGAAAATAAATACATAGATATAATTTTAATCTTGATATTAAAGTAAAACCACAAATATCAGAATTTCAGAGTTGATAAGTAAGGGATTCTAAAGAAATACATAGGGCTTAATATTCTATTTTTTAATATGAAGCTTAAGAAACAGGAAATAAAATAGGGCTGTATTACTGCCAAATGCCAAAAAAATCAATAGTGGAATAAAACAATAGTGACATAACTGTATTGCTATAAAGCAGAAAAAAATAGAATATCAGCAAAATTGTCAGCAACAGGGCAGGAAATCAAAATATCTAAAATTGAAGGCCAGGTGTGCTCTCACATGCCTGGAATTCTAGCACTGGGAGGCTGAGGCAGGAGGATTGCTGCAGGTTCGAGGACAGCCTAGGCTACATAGTGAGTTCAAGTCAGTCTAAACTGCATAGTGAAACCTTGTCTCAAGAAAATAAGTAACTAAAATTGATAATTCAGGAAGAAGAATACAACAGTATTAATTTAATTCTTGTTTCCCCTATAGGGTAATAACAGGAGAAATGAGATTGGTTGGAGATTTGGGATTATTGCTTTTTCTTTTCATAAGTTAGGTTTGTTTTGCACAGTAATATGACAGTCTAAAATGTGACCAGACAAACTGAAATCAAGCCAAGCAACTTTTAATACTCATTGGGAAAAATGAAGATCACTCCATAATCTTTCGACAATGGTTGAAAACATCAAGAACACTTTCTGCTGGTTATAAGATTACAGTATATTTTTAAAAAGCTAAAGCAATATTTAGTATGCTAACTTAGAACTTTAGAAGCATTGAAAATTAAAAGGTTCTATCTCTGTGTCAAAGTCTCATCAAGAGTTGCTTGACTTGTGCTCATCTCACTTTTTTTATGTTTTGCTAAATTGTCTACTTTCTAAGTCTGAATTGAGTACCAACATTTTAGACTATCTGATTTCATCACCATGAAATATCTTTGAAAGTTCTTGGCAAGTTCTCTGTAAAGGTTTTGTGTTCCCGTCTTTTACTCTGGACGTGTACATCCTTTTTGGCAAAATCATTTTTTCTCATTATTTCAATAAGTTTGCCTTCATCAAATTCCTCTGGCTGCATAGCTCGAGACTTCCAGTGGTGGTACTGTCATCATCGTGAGCTGTTTGTTTGTAACTCCATTTACTGTCCTTCACACACCGTTATGGGCATTAACATTTTCTCTCTGTGGTGCACCCTCATTTTGCTGCACAAGTCCTTCTTTTAATTATCATTATCACTGGGAGAAAAGAGGCACCTTAACTAAGAACTTCTCCGTACGAATAGGAACTGAGAAATGAGCAAGTAGAAATCAATCTCAGATTTTGAAAGAACTGATGTGATTGAACACTGTATTCGTCGGTTTTCATCGTTGGGACACAATACTTGATATATGCAACTTATGGAGGAATGGTTTGTTTCGGCTTATGTTTCACAGGTTTCTGTCCATCTTCAGCTTGGAACATATGGTAGAAGGGCATTGCAGAGTAAAGGCAGTCACCTCACAGCAGACAAACGCAGACAGAACAGAAGCAAGTAATAGGAAGAGGTATACCCTCAAAAGTCACATGCCCAGTGACCCACCTCCTCCAACTTGGCCCTACCTCCTCATAGCCCATTCAGTTCTGAACTAATCAATGGATAAATCCTTGGTGAATTTAGCTCCCGCTTACGTTAGTTGTGTAACAGGATGTGGACTGAAGAACTAGCAGTCAATGCTCTACTTTATGCAATTACAGTTAATACCCTGTGGCAACAGAAATTTGAAACGTGATCTTGAGAGACTGCCTAACTACATTATAGTAACTGAAATCCATATATTCTGAAGCTCCATAATGAAGACTGCCTCACAAGATACTTATTAATTATTCATTAAAATTACATAATTATTTTTACTTGTTTATTGTCCTTATGTTCAATGAACACGAGTATTATACCTTTTTAAGTCACTGATACATATCTAGGTCATCTATATATGCTGTGCAATTTCAGAAAAATCACTAATGAGTCTATGAATGAATGTGAAAAATACATCCCCTAGTTTCACAGGAAGTTACCTGTTAATCTGCATCTTCTTACAGGCAATCCAATACAATGGTTAAGAGTGTAACTCTCAAATGTAACTTACTAGAATGAAAATTAAATTCTGATGAAAATTCTATCACTGGCATTTGCTACCTGTGTAGCTATGAGCAAAGAATTAAATTACCTTATGCCTCAATTTTCTCATCTATAGAAAGGGACAGTTATAGTCCCTACTGGACAGCCTATTGTGAATAACAAAACAATAAATACAAATTAAAAATTCAAAAATGCCAAGATAGTAATCACTTTACAAATAATATTAACCGTGTTGGAGAAGAATGGATTATTGAAGCACTAGTACTAAATATTAGCACTAAAAAAAAAATCAATAATTATTTCCATGTGCAAAATAGCTACTGGGAATTGAGAAAGATGTTAAGAAAAACCAGGTTGATTTTTCTGAAATTTTTTTTATGTGTATGGAACAGAAAGTGAAGATATTTGTCGAATCCATGTTCACAGCACCATCAATGCCTTCCTAGAAATTAGAATTTGACAATGAATTTAGTTAACATTCTGTTACCTTTAAAAAATATTTTATGAAAAAAGTGTAAATTCTTTTGTTGATAATAGATCAATTTCTAAGGCTCCTATTGAATAAATGAATTGGAATGTAGCAATGAGTATCTTACTTTTTCTCATTTTTTCTTTTTCCTAAAGAGAGAAACAAATGTCAGGCTTCAGTTTTAATTAAGCAATTAACTAGAATGTTATATAGAAAAGACAAGAAAAAAGTTCAATTGTGTAATTTAATTTTAATTGAATGAAGTAAGTTAGTGAAGACTAGCTGCTTTTTCACAAGTCTTTTCATAGGACAGAGAATGGATTTTGACAGCAGAGACAGGGGTAACACTGAGACTAATTCTATCTAATTAGCAGTGTCCAACCTTGCTTCACAGAAAAGCAATACTCTTATTAAATAATACCAAAAGTGCAATGGATTTTGGCCCAAAGTAATGAAAATGTGACCTCTACAAATAAACTTTTCCAAAGAGAGTATTCTGCATGCATCTAAAAGAATGTGTTCAGAACAAAACAGAAATTAATTATATTGCTGACATGACAGCAGCAACACAGATACCTTCTACTTGCAATAAAATAGATTAAGACAATTAGTTACATTGAATCATACCAGCTATTTATTATCAGCATTCAGGTCCTATTTTTATTGAAATATCTTATGAATTATAAATGTACAGATCACTGAATTAAAAGTTAACACACTAGGTTATGAGAGCCAAAATAATGAACTGGGAAAACATTGGCCAAAAAAAAAAGAAAAAGAAAAACATTGGCCTGCTCAGTCATTACTGCTTCCTGTAGCATCACAACCATGACTGTGACCTCCAGCCCCTCAGACTATTTTTATTTGCTTTTAAAATTTATATGAATGAAATCATAAACATTTGATTTGTGGTCTATTCATTTTCCCCCCAAATTTTTATGAAGTTCCTTTACATTGTTGCATGCATTCAAAATGAGTTGGTATATTCCTTGAACATACCACAGTATATTTTTTCATTTCAATACAGATAGATATTTGATTGCTTCCAGTTTTGGAAGCTATTAGTTAAAAGGCTGCTATGGACATTCTTGCACAAATCATTTTTGTGAATGAATTAATGATTTCTGTTGGATATACATTTGTGAGAATATACTGGCAATGCATATTATCTAGCTTTCCTTGAAACTTCCAGGGTTTTCAAATACAACTTACAGTGAATGTGAGTTCAGTTGCTCCACATCCTTGTCAACACTTAGAATGAAAGTCTCATTCTAGCTATTCTGCTGTGTGTGTGAACTATATTGCACCGTAGTTTGAATTTACATTTCTTGATGACTTATGAAATTGAACACTTTTTTCATGTGTACTTTGGCCTTATGGATGTTCCTTTTTGAGAAATGCTTTTCTTTTTTTCTTTTTCTTTTTATTTTAAAGAAAATAGGACAAAACAAAACAAAACAGAACAAAAAAAGTGAAAGAAAACAGAATAGAGTCAAACATAATATAGCATTTCAAAGGAGAGCACTGCAAGCTATACAGGTTTTCAAAAGATAACAACAGGAGATTAACAATGGTTACCCTAGTGTCTCTTGCTTTCTTCAAAATGGTTGTTCTTACATTTACAGACAATAAACTCAAACAAAACAAAGTAGTATAAATCCAGATAAAAGAGAATAGCATTACAGGTCTTCAAGTCGGATAACAAGAAATGAGCAATGGCTACGATAGTGTCTCATTTTTCAAAAGAGCTGTTCCTATCTTCTTGCTTATTGCTTTCAAATACTAGGAAAGGGACTTAAACCAATCAAATCAAAGAATAAAAGCACCATTGGATTTCAGAACCATTTCTCTGTATTTATCAGGAATTTTGTATCTTATTGAGTCTTTCAGTTTCTTAAACTAGGGAGGCAATGCAGTGTTTACACATGTGTGTTTGGTTTATTTCACTTATGAGTATGATCTCAAGTCGCATCCATTTACCTATAAAAACCTCCATGTGATCATTTTTTATAGCTGAATAATACTCCATTGTATAAAAGTACCACATCTTCTTTAACCATTCCTCAATTGATGGGCATTTGGGTTGTTTCCAAGATTTGGCTATTACAAATTGTGCTGCTATAAACATAGGTGCACATACATCACTGTGGTAAGATAATTTCACTTCTTCTGGGAATATGCCCAGAAGCAGAATAGCTGGGTCAAATGGGACTTCCAGTCCTAGCTTTTTGAGAAACCTCCAGACTGACCTCCACAGCGGTTGCACCAGTCTGCACTCCCACCAACAGTGGAGAAGGGTTCCTTTTTCCCCACAGCCTCTCCAGCATTTATCGTTGGTGGTTTTCTTGATCCTGGCC